>CAIGRH010197296.1:0-15090 GCA_903798295.1 Fraxinus nigra
AAAATTATTCAAACGTATTCAAAAAGCCTTTGATTTTTTAAAAACCTTGTTAAACGAGCTCTAGAGTGTTTTCCTCAAAAAGTCCAACTTTACTTGTTTCCATATTTTCCTTACTTCAAATCCTCTACTCAAAGTTGTAGTAATTTAGCCTGGTTGGTTAGATTATTCGTGGGTGTTGAAATGTTGACTTAACGTTTTTTTCGTGAGGGACGCGAATTGTGAACGTTAAGACCGCACAGTATCTAGTTGTTCGAGTGTAAGAAAATTAATCCCGTGACATAAAGCTGACCTAAGAGCCAGTTCAGCACCCCTTCTACTTTTTGTAAAAGAATTTCTTAGAAAAAATACTTATCCAATTTTTTCAAAAATCTCTTCTAAGCAAATAAAATACTTTTAAAAAATTATTCAAACGTATTCAAAAACAACTTTTGATTTTTTCCTCAGAAAGTTCTTCTACGAGAAGCAAAAATTCTGTTAAAAAGACTCTATATTTATCCGGATTGTCTTTCTTTAACTACTTAAACTTGAGTGAAAGTTTATAAAAATCTCTTCTAAGCAGATAAAAAACTTTTAGAAAATTATTCAAACGTATTCAAAAAGCCTTTGATTTTTTAAAAACCTTGTTAAACGAGCTCTAGAGTGTTTTCCTCAGAAAGTCCAACTTTACTTGTTTCCATATTTTCCTTACTCCAAATCCTATACTCAAAATTGTAGTAATTTAACCTAGTTGGTTAGATTATTCGTGGGTGTTGAAATGTTGACTTAACGTTTTTTTGTGAGGAACGCGAATTGTGAACGTTAAGACCGCACAGTATCTAGTTGTTCGAGTGTAAGAAAATTAATCCCGTGACATAAAGCTGACCTAAGAGCCAGTTCAGCACCGCTTCTACTTTTTGTAAAAGAATTTCTTAGAAAAAATACTTATCCAATTTTTTTCAAAAATCTCTTCTAAGCAGATAAAATACTTTTAAAAAATTATTCAAACGTATTCAAAAACAATTTTTGATTTTTTAAAAATCTTATTAAACGAGCTCTACAGTGTTTTCCTCAGAAAGTTCTTCTACGAGAAGCAAAAATTCTGTTAAAAAGACTCTATATTTATCCGGATTGTCTTTCTTTAACCACTTAAACTTGAGTGAAAGTTTATGTACGCAATTGTATTTATTTTGTCTCTATCCCAACTTGACGTTCAATAATTACAAACCTCAATAGTCTAATGTCCAAATAATATTAAATGTGTAGCAATCTTTTAGAGCACATGCCCTGGCCAATCATCTAACTTGACAGCTTCTTTAGATAACCACAGTTTTTAAGCAACTCGCCATCTCTTCAAAACCATATAGAAGTTTATCAATTCAAGAACCCCTAATCGGGTGAATTTGTGGCAAATATGAATCTAAATGATGAAAATCTTGAGCCTGGAGAATTGCTGGAGGAAGCCTGGTTCTTTGGCAATTTGCTTGACAGGAAAAAATATATGTTAAGAAGTTATTCCGATCCTTGTACATCCTCAAACACCAGCCATGAGATTTTGTCTGAAAAATCATATGAAGAAACCTACGAATCGATCAAGAAACTGTCCGTAGGGACGGATTTTGATCGGCCTAATCTGATCAGGGTGCCGTCGATGCCTAGAACGAAGAAATCGAATGAGGGACGAGGAAAATGTGTCGATTTGCTTCGCGCGCCGTCTTTGCCAACTCGTTTGGGAGAAGATGAATTTCAAGATGAAGAGAGTGAGTTTTCTATGGGAAAGTTAATTAGGCAAGCATCTTTAAACCATTCAGATCGACAGACTACTCCAAAGGTACTTCTCAATCTCCTTTAGATGTATTTGTGGGGTCCATATAGCTTTAAACAATGGACCAGTTAGAGGTCAGGGTGACGGAAAAGAGTCGAGTGGATCAGACAGACTCGACAAATCGGGGTTGCCCCCAAATTCCCAAACTAATGTTTATTACACTTGAATTGCAGGATATGACACGAAGATCCAGCATACCAAGGCATTCCCCTCAAAGAAAGCCAGATATGGAAACCATTGACATGGAGGGCTATTCGGAGACAAAACCTAAATACCTAATCGATCAGACGATAAAGATTCAAAAGAGCCTCGGTGGTCTCAAGATTGACGATACACGAGGTTTTAAAGATTCAAGTTTAAGTTACAACAAAAGAGACTCGACTATGAATGTTATTAGCACACTCGAAGAATACGAAGAGAAGAACACAAGGAGGACTCCGTATTTTTCTGAGGCGTGGCGAGGGCAAAGCTCTGTCCCTCCAATTCCAAAATGGGTAGGGAAGAGATCGAACGAAGACATGAAAGCGCAGATCAAATTTTGGGCTAGGGCCGTGGCGTCTAACGTGCGACAAGAGTGTTGAAACTTAAACCAATTCAGTTTCCATTAGCCTTCATAAAAGGTCAATGAGTTGCGAAGAAAGAGCGCCGCCCGCTCTCATACAAAACGAAAGTCGCGAAGCTGAAAATCAAGAAAATAAGTACTAATTGCAAATATACTTACAGGGATCCATTAATCAGAATATATGATCACTGTCACACAATTTCTCTAACATATTGGGAAATACAGAACATTATTTGCTGTATTGAATTGCTGAAGGAATTTCATGCTCTGTTAAAACCATCCGTAGTTTAAAGTTTCCGAAAAATGCTTCGAAAGCTAAGAATCTACTTTTTGAACATGTTTGAATAATTTTCCGAAAGTACTTTATTTGAGTACAAGAGCTTTTAAAGGAAGCTGATTTAAAATAACTTCCTCGAGAAACTCTTCTACAAGAAGCAAGAACTCTGCCAAACGAATTCTAAGTTGTATCCATAGGAACATATCAACATATGTGCAAGTTGAAAATACAGTGTCATTGCAGCAATCTATATCCTGAGTTCTTGCTTCCAATCTTTTACTTTGTAATGCAACATTAGATTTTTCACTTCATCTGCACACAATGTTTGCTTAAACCTCTACTTTCTTCATGATATTTAATGATAGATACTTAACACTAGTTTCTTCTTTGATCGATGTTTTTGGATGTCGGGTAGTTGTCAGTTTTTTATTAGATTTAGCAATTAATCGAACAACAGGATGAATAAACATCTGATGAGACATTTGCTTTGATTAGTATTGAATATGATATATGTTGATTGGGTCAGGCATTAGGATCTTCATACGTTAGTTCAGACGATGATCACAAGCCTCTTAGGTATTTCATTGGACGAATGACTAAAAGAAATTTAATATACGAAGTTGTTTCGACTATTCTTTGTAAGCTACTTTTTAGAAATTATTCATGTTTGTTACTATTATTACTACTGTGTGAAATGATGGAAGTTGCTATGGATATTTTTATTAATTCACGAGATTAGGATATTTTTTCGACGAGCTGCGTTTTTGAATTTCTACCGTGTGATGTGATCTTATCACTAGAGATTTCTAATTATTGAAATATTGGCTTCTTAGTCTGGGGGTCGGTCTCTCTCTAATTCTAAAAATAAGTAGGTGCCCTTTCACTTCGAGTTTTGTAGCCAAATCTCATGATAAGCTTTGTAACAAGAGGCGTTACTCCAATTGAAAAATGGAATGGAACACTCGCGTGTTCGTGCTTGATTGGAGGTCCATACTGTTGTTCGATAGAAAAATAGGAGTCGAAAGCCTAAGGTCCTGGTTATCGGCATAACAATAATGACATTTGTCAATACGCCACGACTTGTTTACTACTCTCAAGTTTTGCTTTTAGGTGAAGTTTTAGTCTAGCCGTGAAGTAGAAGGGTTACAGGTAATAGCCTCTTTCATTTGGGTTGAGAGAGAGAGAGAGAGAGAGAGAGAGAGAGAGAGTTTTTACTAAAAAAATAATTAAAAAAGAGACTTCTATTAAAAAAAATTAATGTCATTTTTCAATTCTTCATGGGAAAATTATATCTAAGGTCCAAAACTATACATGGAAGAGCGTTTAGGTCCCAACATGTGAAACAATAATCTAGGCCCCTAAACTTCCAGCCTTATTGTATTAGGTTCCAGTTGATACAAATAGCCTATTTAACAAGTAACAAATCATATTATTCACTAAAAGATTATGATACCCTTGTTTAATAAAAAAGAAGGGAAGGAAAAGGAAAAAAAATTAACAAATTTTATAGTTTTCTCCAAATCTTACGCAACTAACCCCCTTTACTTCAAACTAATATTGGCGCCTCCACCAGGCTACCTCGGCCATCAACAACCGTGCCCGTTCTCTAACCATCATTCCCTCGAGCTTCCTCGACCACCCACACCCTTCCCTTGCAAATCAACGGTAAAAAAAGGGGGGTGGTTTTGAAGTTAAAAAATTCCAAACAAAATGAACATAAAACCTAGCAATTCATTTTCAAACTTTAACATGTGACTTATCTTAGCAAAATTCATTGCAAATAAAGATCCTCAAACATTAGAGAAGCTACATTAGAAAACAAATCTCGTACGAGCTCGTTTGATAAAGCTTTTATAAAGTAAAATCTGTTTCTGAGATTAAAAAGTTACTTTCGAATATATTTAAATAACTTTCTAAAAATATTTTATCGATTGAGAAGAGCTTTCAGATAAAGTTAATTTAAGTTAGTTTCTTCATAAAACTCTTTTACAAGAAATAGGAGCCACGCGAAACAGGCGTTTTATGAACTTCTTAACTTGAAATTTAACTCTTTAACCGTCAAACAAATAGTTGTTTTCTATTGAAGACCTAAATGCAGAGTGGAGGCTTAGACAATCATCTTAAAAGTTTTGGGCGTAAATGCTCTACCATTTATAGATTAGGGATTCCAAATGTAAGTTTTTCCACTGTATTGTACGTGTTGTGGCTCTGTGGCTCTATCATACAAAAATCCTCTTATCACAGATATTCTTCACTGAAAATCGATCAACTGCCATAAACCACTGCCAATCTTCCACTGCAAACGAAGTCCTCATCAAATGTTGCAATTTCAAAACAATCTGAAGCTTCTCCCTTCAAACTACCTTTTCCCTTGTTTATCTCCAATTCTCATTTCCCATTGTAGCCAATTCTCCTTAAGAAACTCCTCCACTTCCACTCTGTACTCTATCTGCTCAGTCCACAAACCATTGGTTGCCCAAGTTTCGGAAGAGCCCACCATTGCAATCAACAGCTCCGTCGATGCACCGCCGGAAGAGGGACCCATTGAACTCTCGCCGTCAATTCCCCCAATTTTCTCCATTTCCGACGACCCTACTCCTCTCCAAACGGCCACCAGTGTTCTCCTCACTGGCGCCATCACTGTCTTCCTTTTCCGGTCCCTCCGCCGCCGATTCAAGCGTGCTAAAGAAACGGTATTTATACTCACTGTGGGCTGACAATCATTTTTGCTTTTTCTTTAGAATGGTGTGCATTTTCTATTGGCTCATAAAGGAAATGAAATTAAATTTTTTTGCTTGTGTATGCATTCTCTAAGGTTGAGTGCATTTTCTTGTTTGTAATTGATCTGTTTCAGTATGCTATGATTTATTGGGTAGACAAGTTCAATTGATTGATTAAGATTAAATTGGATGTAGATTTGTATATGTTCATACACAGTAGCAAGATTCAATGTTTAGTTAATAGATAATGCTTACATGTTTGTGCAGTACCATTGTATTTCTTAATCCAGACGCACATACGAGCTTATGTTCTTGAGGGTAAATTCCAATAAAATGGGCAGTGACTCTATAGTTGTGTACCCTGATTATGTTATGGAATTCTATGTAGCTGTTCTGAATATTTGGCAATTTTCTCCGATTAGAGATTCAGGTCATCAGGGGCAAAGAAATCATTGAAGGAAGAGGCCGTGGAGAGCTTGAAAGCAGTGTCTCTGTCGCCAGTTACAGCCAAGTCTCCGCCTTCGCCTGTCCAGGCACTGTTGGGAGGGTTAACCGCCGGAGTGATCGCAGTAATTCTTTACAAATTCACAACTACTATTGAGGCTTCACTCAATCGACAGACACTTTCAGATAACTTCTCGGTCTGCTCTCCAATTTAGCCACATAAATTATCTTTGCAGATTACAAATTTTCAGGTCTTCAAACAGAATTTAGGATATCATATATTGGTTTAGCAATAGGAAATTTTTTATTAAAGTCGATTGATGATTCTTGAATGATAACTTATTTCCGCATTCCTTTTGTGTGTTTGCATGCATGTGGCTTCTTAACTTTTTGCTTGATTGATGTTTGTTTCAATTCTACAATTTGGTGCAATGGCAGAACATTTAAAGGATCTTTGGACCTTTTATCATTTACATATTTCTATGCTGAAGGCTGTTTTAATTTCTAAGAAAACCTTTACCGAAAGCGGTCTTGTTTAATATGATGCAAAACACTTCTTTCAAAAGTATGTTCATATAATATTACAATTACTATAGATTCACAATGCTGATGCTACATATTTTCTCTTGTTTTGCAGGTTCGGCAGATAACCATAACTGTAAGGTAACTTTGGCACTCGCCCTGTTTCTCCTCTCTGTGATAAAATTCTGATCCCTTTTCATCAACTCTGCGCAGGACCATTGTGAATGGATTGTGTTACCTTGCTACATTTGTTTTTGGCATCAACGCTGTAGGTTTAGTACTTTACTCGGGCCAGCTTGCCATCAACTCCGTTATGGGAGAGTCTACTGGTCAAGACGAAGCACCATTGAGTTCATCAAATTCAAAGATAGGCAGTACGGATAGCTCTGGAATCGCTGGTAGCGACGAGGATCAAAGTTCAGGGAATACTCAATAATGGAAGATAAGAATCTAATAGCAGCAGCTGTAGTCTTCTTCTTTACTATTTTGTATTACACGTCATTTTTACACAGTTTCAAGATTGAAGTTACCCTCTAGTCCGAACAACATTTATTACATTACCATATCATATAAATCGATGTATTTATTACCTCATCTTGATGACCCCCTCCTCCTTTTACAGATATGCAGTATGTAGATGTGTAAACCAGTCAGACACATAGATATAATTGTGCAAGTTTATCAATAGTTTATCTCAGTCCCCGTGCTTGAAACTAAAACAAAAAAGGGACTCTTAGTCGTTATTTCATCACCCTAGTACTGACTTGAGGAACCCGACCTTCATTGTGAAAACTCTCATCCATAAGATGGCAGATAGAGATAAAGAGGTGGGTGCCACAGCCCACACGGCATTCTTGTAGTTGACTATTGGTGTGCACTCATAGTTAAGACAAGTTGTTGAACATGTCTGCTGTAAGGGCTTTGCTACAGACCCCTCACAAGAGGGGGGTCCAATGGCCCAATAAAAAAATCGTAGAGCTCACTTCTTGTGAGGGGTCTGTGACACCCCAATGTACAAATAGCAAAACCCTTAAAGTGAAGATCGTAAATGGAAACTCAAAAAAAGGCTATTTATTTCATGTAGTGCTGAGTACAAAACCATACTTGTACTGTTATACAGCGGCGGAATCTTACAAAAAAAAAGGTGCTGGGAAGTGAGCTTATCCACTTTCATCCCTGTTATGGTTTTCTTTCTTGTATTGCTGATTTGCTTCACGTACTGTGTGATCATAATTAGATGCTTGATGTTCTTCTTCAGCTGTATCTGATCTCTTAAAACTATCATTAGTACTATTAACTGCAGTCATTTCGTTATCATTCTTCTCTGGGTGATAACTGACTGGTGTCTTGTACTGAGGCAACGGGGTTGTATTTCTATCCAGATTATGAAGCACCACTACTGTTATCACCGAGCAAACAAACATCGGGATTGGACCGAAAATCCAAAGAAGCAAATTACTTGCGAAAAAGAGCGATCTCAAGCCAATTATCCAGTAAGTACCTCCTCTTATAACTGCATTCTCAACTAGGCTAGAAGGAACTTCACACTTCGGCATGCTTATGAGGAAATTGGCATCAACAAAACACCTTGCTGTTTGAACAAAACAAAAAAAAGCAACCAGAAAACATGACAGAAGAGCTATGTACTTGATGTAAACAGCGGTCGAGCTTTTATTTCCATAGATATTACTAATCAAAACATTGTGGGAGACGCTTCCAATCCATGCCCCGATTAGAGAACTCAAAGCCAGTGAAAACGAAGCCAGTGAAGTTGCTGCAGATAAATTGCTGTTGATCACAGCTATAGCCTGCCCTCTATCCTTGGCTTCAACCTGCAAATTGCCAGATCAGTATAACAAACAAGATTCTAACTTCTGTTTTCAATATGGTCGAGTGCCACTGACCTGTAGGGTTCTTTGAACCCAAGCCTTCTTGTTATGATTTTCGTAGCCGATAACAGTGGTATCAGGGAAACTTAGGCATCTGTGGATATGGAATAGATGATATCCAAGCATGAGCAGTAAACCACTTGGGACTAGAAAAAAATCCAACAGTTCCTCCTTAAATGTAAGTCCCATCTCCTTGTTCTTCACGTGTGCCAAGTCTCTTTAATTTTTTGTGTGCAGAGTGGTCTTGTGAATTGGAAAGTTATGACTAATGGCAATGGCAATGGTGGCAGCCTGGCAGGTCTAAAATTGTTTATTTTATGATGGATTTGGTCCAACTAAAGCTGGCTTGGCTTGGCTGGAGAAAATTTTATGGTCAGCAAGGCTGCTTTAGTGTACCTAACAAATTGTTTATCTTCATTAATTTGTCTCTGAGTACATTCATCTAGATCCGAGTATAAAATGATTTTTACGAAATTTCTGATAGAATTTCCTATATATAATGGACTAAACCAATGCAAATTCCATGATCCACGTTTGAGTATCATAACCTGGTCTAACACAACACTACCCAACAATGGGATATATATATATATATATGTTCGTCAACGTAGTAAATTTTTTAAATGTGTCGACCGAATTAACTATTACAACACGGAAAAATATCCTCTGTCAACAACTAATGGCCAACAACTTCAATTCTTTTAATGAAACAACCAAGTGCTATTGATTTATTTTTATCATTTCACTTTCACGCTATCACATGATGAGCATTAATTAAAATAGGGTGACATTGGTACTTAATTTTGCAATTTGACCCATTTTTTTTTAACACGGTTATCCACCTTCGACGACTAATCTGGGGGTCTACGCTTTGGTCCCTCAAGACTCAACCCAGGTAAATCGTGAGATGTGTCACAAAATAGTCAGGGTCCAAGAGTCCCCCACTGATCAGTCAAAGTGTCGAACGAGTCAACATTTGATGCACCTGGCCTTTCAGGAAAACTCCTGTCTTTTAGGAGAGAGTGCCTTCCAAGAATCCCACAAATCGGACTCGCGACCTCTGAATTGGCAGCAACTAAGAGTCATGTCCTTTGCTAGTTGGGATCTGCCTTGAAGGCACTTTTTATATTTCAACTTTACAAAACGTTTCATTCAGACTACCAATTCAATTTGATATCTATTTTTTAATTGAAAATCCTACTTCTAAGTGCACCAAGTCATCAAACTGTTAAAAATCTCAAATAAAAATCAGATTTTTTTTTTCCGTAAATTTTGAGAATCAAACAAGAGCTAAATGTCTATTTGCTTCTACTCTTTCGAAAATACACTCAAGAGGTTGTTTGACAAAGCTTTTGATAAAAATTTCGGCAGATTTCAATGAAATATGTGATTAAAATTAATTATTGACTTTAATCGACGGAAAAAGTCCATCCTCAATGAGATGATTATTCTTCGCTCTAAAAACAAGTACACAACCCAAACTCAACTATATATAAGAATATATTAAACAAAAACGGAGATGAGATAGGAGTGTTTCAGTTCAAACTACAAGTAGTAAATGCAGCGTTCGTCCTAAGTTAGCTTAAGAATGGAGCTACATACGTTTCAAGGTTATGAATTTCCAACAGAAATCAAACTTACAGCCTAGGCAATCTTCGGTGGTGGTGCTTCAGATTCACCGGTGGGCACAGGTGTGGGAAGTTTTTGTGGCGTTGCTGCTGCAGCATTGATTACCGAAGAGTTTCCAGGTCGAGGATCTGTACCTGTTTTTTGTGCATTCACAGTAGCAGATCCAGAATGAAGTTGCTGCAACCTGTAATCAGTTTCAGGCCGACGGCAAATCTTCCTCAGTGGAACAATTTCCTTCACATAGAAATAGAGGACGGTGTGATGTCAAAATTGACGAACATGTATACATCGTATCACAAAGACATGAATTTGAAGTTCACGATATAGAAGTTATATACCTCAGACTGATCATGTTCGTATCGCACCAGAAATCTACAACGACATCCTCTTACATCATGCCTCCGTCTTTGTGCATCAAGAACACGTGCATCGAAGTAGAGGGCCTGCTCTTTGCCTTCCTACAATTTGAAAGATAAGATCTGACTAATATTAAACTTTTTCATAAACTATTATTCGCACTTCTTCCCTTTTCTTGATATTGCAAATAGAAATGCACCTGAAAGCAGAGAATCAAATCTCCCTGAAGAACTGCTGCACACTCCGATGATTCACATGGGAGTGACCGTTGTCTTACATTCTTGAGAACATTGACCCATTCATCCTCTTCTGGTCCAAAACCCGAAAAACGAACCAGAACTTCCTGAAGTGAAAAGCATAATTCAATCATTAAAAGGGAAGGGAAGATGAATAGGGACAATTATATGAGCAATCGTGATTCTGAAATGGCTTAATGCTTGTAGGTTTTGATTCCTAAAACAAGAGCTTAAGAGGAAGGACGGTTTTCAATGGTCAATCTAGAGAATGCCAAATAAATAAGCATACTCGTAGTAGGATCTACAAAGGGACAAGAAAATCAACCTAAGTCCTAGCAAATCAAGAAGACAATTCTATTTCAAGAAATATATTAAACTGACAAACGTCATCCATCGTAAAGAATAGCCATAATCTAACAAGAATGACCAAAATAAATAAAAGCTAGAAGCTTTCTTCTGTGAATTTTAAGAGGGAAAATAAGCTCCAAGTACCGGATCACCAGTCTCTAATGATCTATGTGATAAGAAAGTTGCAACATCGTACCTGAGAAGAAAAACGTTGCTTAAGAATCATTGTTAGTAACTAAAAGGAACCCACATTTATCAGGACACAGGTGGCAAAAAATAATTCCACAAAAACTATAAATGACATGGTCGAAAAGACTAACCATGCACCATCCCGTGCAGATTTAGCTTCGAATTCCATCTGAGAATTATCTGAAGCATTCTTGCCTGCACTTTGTCCTGGAAATACATGATCTAGTAAATAAGATCAGTGAACAATGATTTTAAGGAAGCATGTCCGAATATTGAATTTTAATTAACAGCATCAAGCATCCAAGGGTCTTAGCCACCAAGAGAGAGAGAGAGAGAGAGAACAAATATTAAACCTATAAGTTTGGTCGCTACAGGTAATTTTTGCCCACCAAGTCCATGTAATACTATTGCAAAAAATTGTATAGGAAAAAAAACGTAATACCACGGGAGATATGCACTTGATTCACCATAGGTAAACAAGCACTAATGACCACGAGTAAGAACTTATTTTGCATATTAAGATGTTGAGAAGAAACAAAAATAATAAAATCATTGTCAACAACTTAACATCTACCTGAAGGAGAAGTAATAGGATGGGGTACTTGAGGCATACTTTTCACTGGCGCTGGATGAAAGTATTATATGAATTAGAACAAAAATACAAGCATTACAATACCTTGAAAAGCTTGCTTAATATTGATGACAGTAAAAAATAGATTTAGAAGCTTCTTAACATGAGAAAATTCAATGCTACCTGAAGGAGCAGGCTGAGTTTGAGGGGTCTGAGGTGCGATTCGAACTGTAGCCTGATCATCTCGAGGCATAGGAGGCATGTTTGTCTGTGCAGGAACAATTGTCTTCGAGGCTTTTGCTCTAACAGCATATCGCCTATTTTGGAACCAATTCCACACCTTTTGCAAATAATTTAAGTTAAGGAAAGACCAACAAAAAAATTAAGCATGTGCATAATGGGCAGTCCATTACTTGTTTCACCGTAACTTCAACCACTCCAGATCTTTCAGCTGAAGCACTATATCAACAGCAATTACACCACAAACAAACTTTTAGATTTCCATGAGCGAATTCCAAGTATTTAATTATTCGCCACAGCATATAACCACATACCTAAACTTCAGAGCAAGAGCTTCAAGAATTTCGCGTGCAGGCACAGCACAGTTGTGTGCTTGAAGAATTGATTCCATCTCGCTAACCTTTAATGTGAAATAATAACCATGACATGTGAAAAGGAATTAAGGAAGTTGCACTTGCACAAAACATGGTAAACTAATATTGATGCAACGAGTTACAGCAAAAATAATTCTACATAAATACAGGAGAGTTTAACTCTGATGTGTTAAAATAAATAGGATCTTCCGTACGTCTGAATAGATGCACAAACTCACTAATCTTCATCTGGTGGCACCTATTTCGTCAGTGACAATCTAATATGTGCCAAATAGAAATACAATATTGTAAGAACTTTTTAATAGTGGAGAACTCTGTAGCACGGACACTTCAATAAGGGTAGCGTGTCCGTGTCCGACACGTGTCGGACACGAGTCGATACCGACACTTCTCGACACTCTACCGTAATATTTTTCTTTTTATATTAGAAATATTATATATTTTTAATTCAAAGTTATTAGCAAGTAACAAATAGGTAATCATGTTTAAAAGATTTCAACAAGAAAAATTAATAATAAGTATAAAACTAAATTTATACTATATGAATGAATTTTTTTTAAGAATTTAATTAACGNTAAGAACTTTTTAATAGTGGAGAAGCTCAAATTTTGGAGAACATGAGTATAATAAGTTGTTAGTTTCTTGTAGGGGTATAAGTGGGGCGAGCTGCTCGCTAGCTCGGATCGTGCCCACAGCTCGAGCCGAGCATCGAAACCTCGTGCGAGCCGTCTCGCCACCAGGAGTGAAAATGCAATTCTGCTAGTGGCTCTCAAGCCGGCTCAGTTCATCCCACCAAAGGGTGAGTTGGTGGGGTGAGGTGAGCCAGGATTTAAGGAAACGAGCCAGTTCGCACTTGGCTTGCCGCTCGATGGTGGGAGAGCCAAGCGGCTCGGCTCAGCCCATTTACCATCCCTAGTTTCTTGGTATAAATGATACAGCACAGCATCCAGTTTAGAAATGCATGTTCATAAGGTCAGAAAACATGCAGCACGTAAATTTTGATCCTAACAACTAAGTGTTGTACACCCTGAGCAGCAAGGATTCAATTGTAACAGCAGGAGGCTATAGCAGACTGAAACTCCTTATAATAATTACCCTGAAGAAAGAAAACATCATAGTTTTCATGAAAATTTCAAAATTTCACATTCATTCACAGTGATTATTTCACAAGGAAATCCAGAAGAGAGCTTTTGGAATTATGATAAAAAGAAACTGGCTAAATTAAGTTCAATAAATCTGCCCCCTATTTTATAGTTACCGGGCGATTTTGCATCAAATTAGCTGAAATCATTTGAAAGTGGTTTAAAAGTATTTATGTTGTTAGAATAAAATGAAACTGCAACACTAGAAAAATAGGTGATATGCATGGATATCGTTTATTCTTGCTGAGGGAAAAAGTCTATGGCCCACAATAACACATATTTATATTAACCGTCTCATTTAAAAGTTTAAGCTCTTAGAAAGGGTCTCATATATCCATTTAAATCTTGCATTCAACAAGCCCGTCATGACCGGACCAAATTTATTTTTTGACCAAAGATTTAACATGTACACAGATTTGAAACAAGTCTCACCTGGTTCAACATTGTGTTAACCTTCTCATTTAAAATTTTATAATTTACGAGAAGATGATCATCGTGGTTGACACCCATCTTAGCAAGCTTCAACTTTTAAGTTGCAAACTCGTGACTTGATAGCCCAAAAACAAGCTCCAATAAGCCATTCTATCCATCTAAAAAGCTCATACAACTGTGAGATTTCAAGATTAATGTTTCAAAATACCCACCGTGCATATGTTGGGGGTAAAAATCCACATATCTTAAACAAGAAAAATATAATCAACTAGTAAGGGCTTGGGCTAAGAACCCCAAGACTTAGAGCATGTTTTGGAGTGCTTCAAAGCACCTCATAAGCACTCCCAAACATTTTCTTGATAACCTATGCACTCAATTCATGTTTATATGCATCTATCTATTGACAAGACGACATCAAGAATACCACTTAAGCAATTTCTTTATTCAGTCCATTTTCTCAGTTAAACCACTATTTTCACATCCTTCCTGAATTGCTCAAGTGTACGTCTTAACCTAATTACCAGTACTTCACGAAACTGGCACCAGAAATCCTCAATTTAGCGTAAAACGAGTCCGGGCACCAAACCTTTTTTTTTTTTTTTAATTTCGGCCCCTAACCTTCCAGAAAAAAAAATGCAAAGTTCTAATCAAAATCGAGGAGGAAAACTTATCAAACGCAGATGCTAAAATTATGGGAGTACCAAGATATAAGAAACATAAAGAATATCAAAAAATTGAGATAAACACAATCAGTTCCTCAGAAAATACTATTTCAACATTAACTGGAAAATTCACTTGCAGTATTCTTGTGGGTTTCTTTCTAAAGAGAGAAGAATTGTGAATATAACCTCAGCATGGTTAAACCGGAAGGAGGGGGCCCCGTTGCTCGCTGGTCGTCCCATCAGATACTGTGGCAAAGCAACCAATTGTTTTTCACGAAATCAGCGGAAATAGAAGGAGAGGAGGAAAAGGCTGTAGAAGATGGGAGAAGAACTCGTAACTTTTGACCTAAAATCGCTTCTTAAATGTATCCGTTTATAGGAGAAGTGAAAGTCGTACGTTCTATTTTTGTTGAGAGGAAGATTAGAGCACCCATTAAATATTAATGGATTAATTTTACAAACGGTCACCGAACTTACATAAAAATTACAAAATAGTCACTAAAATTTAAAACTTGTAGAAACGGTCATTGAAGTTTCACGCGCTTTCATAAACGGCCACTAAAGTTTTAATTTGTTTTACAAACGGTCACTGAATGACTATTATAATTTTAACTCAAACGTAAAGGATCAAAACACGTAGACATATAATTTTGACCACTTCGGGTGCAAACTTCTTTTAAATAAGAATACACTAT
>CAIGRH010197318.1:0-11087 GCA_903798295.1 Fraxinus nigra
GAGGATGGCGGAAATAGGATCTCAACCACAATTGAGCAAGCCATAAAGGCCCAATACCAGTTGGAGATGCACCATTCCTCAGCTGGAATTGAATGGAAGTCATGCCTCTATAGAAGACAGCTAAGAATAATGAACAAATGTTTAAAGACATATCACGCGCTAATTCATGCTTTATGGGCAAATAACTCATAGAAGGTTTCATGCTGGGTACGCAAAGGACATATTTACAAAGCTAAACCTGAAGAAAGGCAACACGTTCAACATGGGTAGGTTCAGCACTAGAATTATTATAAAGCTCCTTCATGCCCGAATAAGAATCAATATATCTCTTATCAAATTTAGGGGCAGCATCGGTAACCAAAATGGCAGGGGAGATGGTGTCACTCAGGGGAGGAAGATTAACCAAAGCACCAACATCCCTTAGAGTAATGAACATTGGAACAAGCGGGAAGATAAATGTATTATATTCAGAAGACCAAAAACTTAAAGCGATAGGAAAAAGTACAGGGCCATAGATTGGGGAACGGAGAGCGATTTCTAATAAATCAGAAATCCAGCATGATAAAAAATCGCCTTAGTGGGGGCCATGATTGGTCATACGTGCATGCCAAAGGCGAAAAGTAGTATCAATTTTGGGTCAAGTGCGGATACCTCTTTCGCGGATTGGCTTCATTGGAAAAAGGGTTCAGAAAATGAGGATCTTGAGTGCAAGATAACAAATGGTCCATGGCGACTTGCCCAACAAAATCAAAATCATTAAATGATGGGCCTAAGAAGAACTCATGAAGATTAGCATTGGCTAGTGAAAGAGAGGTTGGATTTATATATGGTTTGGTTAGAAGCTGTTGGAAATCTTCGAAACTGAGAGAGTTATCGGAAGAGTTCTTTGAGGTTGTCATTTGCTTATTAAGGGTATTTGGAATGTAAGTTTGTAGAGAAACAAGAAGATGAACAATAATTTTTATAGGCAAGATGAAGTGCGGCGATGCAGAACATGGGTACAATAGCGTAATAAAGTAGCGTGTTCTTTGATTTATAGAAGTTGCGTAATATTACACCTTTTAGAATGTAGAAGGTCACCATCAAACAAAGTAATGATTGGACTTTTCCGCCCTTTTTGGGATTTCAAGTATCGCGGGAAAATACAAAGAACGAATATAGCATAAGATTAATAATCGATATTAATTTTGCCATATTGGGAGGGAGGGGGTAATTGTTGACATACAAAAATGAGGCCCAATTAAATGGTCCAAGGAATGGAGCTCAGTTAGGAAATTCGAAGGATAGGCCTAAATAAGACCATGTAAAAAACTCAAGATGGAGTTATGTAGCGGAAACCCATCATCGCCCAAGCTTGCAAGACGCCTAAGATCGGGACGAGTATAATGCCTTATTAATTATTCAGAGCGACGACCTCATCATCGCCCAAGCCTGCGAGACGTCCAAGATCTGGGCGAATATAGTGTCTGGTTGTTATTTAAGGCGACGATTATTAGAACAGTTAATGGACAATCTTATCACATTTCACGATCCAAGAATTTCGGCTGCAAGCAGTTAAATGATGGGAGTAGTTAAAACGGCAGTTCCTTGATTAGTCAATTATTATGGAGAAAGTAGGTAGTTATGGGGCGACAAACAGTTGTCAAACGGCTCCACAGGCAAAACTATCAGAGAATGTATAAAAGAGAAGAGAAGACATAGAAGAAAAGATCCGAATCAAATCACTCTCGAACAGAGAACTATGTAATTTCGTTTCTTTTATTTCTACTTGTTAACTATCAAATTACATTGCTAATTCAGTATGCTTGTGTCCCTTGGAGACAAAGGTCACCGGCAAACAAAATAATGATGGGAATTCTCCGCCTTTTTGGGATTTCAAGTATCACGGGAAAATACACAGAACGAATATGGCATAAGATTAATAATCGATATTAATTTTGCCATATTGGGAGGGAGGGGGTAATTGTTGACATACAAAAATGAGGCCCAATTAAATGGTCCAAGGAATGGAGCTCAATTAGAAAATTCAAAGGATAGGCCTAAATGAGACCACGTAAAAAACTCAAGACGGAGTTATGTAGCGAAAGCCCATCATTGCCCAGCTTGCAAGACGCCTAAGATCGAGGCGAGTATAGTGCCTTATTAATTATTCAGAGCGACGCCCCATCATCGCCCAAGCCTACGAGACGTCCAAGATCTGAACGAATATAGTGTCTGATTGTTATTTAAGGTGACGATTATTAGAATAGTTAATGGACAATCTTATTACATTTCACGATCTAAGAATCTCGGTTGCAAGCAGTTAAATGATGGGAGTAGTTTAAACGGCAGTTCCTTGATTAGTCAACTATTATGGAGAAAGTAGGAAGTTATGGGACGACGAGCAGTTGTCAAACTGCTCCACAAGCAAAACTGTCAGAGAATGTATAAAAAAGAAGAGAAGACATAGAAAAAAAGATCTGAATCAAATCACTCTCGAACAGAGGACTATGTAATTTCGTTTCTTTTATTTCTTCTTATTAACTTTCAAATTACTTTGCAAATTCAATATGCTTGTGTCCATTGGAGGCATTTTACTTCTTACAAATTGTAATATTCGTCATTAAAACATCACTTGTTGGGACTTTATCTCAGGAGGTTGTTGTTCCTTACATAATCGTTTGAACCTTCTTTTAAATATTAGTGATACCCGCGCGAAACAAATTGAGATGGTTTATAGTATACTTGATTACAAATTGAAGAATTCTCGTGAGATTGACACTCTTCACTTTATTATTTGCTCACAACATTGTATACTTGTGGGATTATAGTAATAGAATAAAGTACAATCAAATAAAGACGGATACTTAAATACCATAAAATGTCTTATGTAAAACTCAAGAGAAGCTTGGGCATTTTTTGGGGGAATGGAAAATATATCATTGGAGATTGAATAATATTATTCATTATCATTCATGCATCTTTAACTAACAAATTTAAATTGTTACAATTATTCCCAAAGCATTATCAAATATTTCTCGATTACCAACTAACCCCCCAACTTGTATGTCAAAAGTTAGGTGTTTTCTGTGTGCGAACACAACTACTTAGCCGCTTTGAAAACTCACAAAGTCAAACATCATACTATGATTTTTCTCTTCCATTTGTTTTTCTTTCGAAGCGTAGTGCTTTCATTATTAAATATATTGTCAGTTTGGCCCCATTTTCGAGAATTTATAAATTTTGGAATAATGAATAATAAGAGAATGTATGATTAAAAAATAAGGAAAAATTTTAAATTTGTATGTAATATTATTTTATCTGGAGAATATGTGGGTAAAATGCAGGAAACAATTTGAAAATGAAATGAAGAAATGTCTCACTTAGTGGGACCTCGTATAGCTTGGCTTTGGCTCGATCGTTACACTCTCGAACGGAGAATTATGTAATTTCGTTTCTTTTATTTCATCTTGTTAACTTTCAAATTACTTTGCAAATTCAGTATGCTTGTGTCCCTTGGAGACATTTTACTTCTTACAAATTATAATATTCGTTAATAAAACACCACTCGTTGAAACTTTATCTCAAGAGGTTGTTGTTCCTTACATAATCGTTTGAACCTTCTTGTAAATGTTAGCGATATCCGCGTGAAACAAATTGAGATGGTTTATAGTATACTTGATTACAAATTGAAGAATTCTCGTGAGTTTGACACTCTTCATCACTTTATTATTTGCTTACAACATTGTATACTTGTGGGATTATAGTAATAGAATAAAGTACAATCAAATAAAGACGGATACTTAAATACCATAAAATGTCTTATGTAAAACTCAAGAGAAGCTTGGACATTTTTTGGGGGAATGGAAAATATATCATTGGAGATTGAATAATATTATTCATTACCACTCATGCATCTTTAACTAACAAATTTAAATTGTTACAATTATTCCCAAAGCATTATCAAATATTTCATGATTACCAACTAACCCCCCAACTTGTATGTCAAAAGTTAGGTGTTTTCTGTGTGTGAACACAACTACTTTAGCCGCTTTGAAAACTCACAAAGTCAAACATCATACTTTTCCATTGTTTTTCTTTCGAAACGTAGTGCTTTCATTATTGAATATATTGTCAGTTTGGCCCCATTTTCGAGAATTTATAAATTTTGGAATAATGAATAATGAGAGAATGTATGATTGAAAAATAAGGAAAAATTTTAAATTTGTATGTAATCTTATTTTATCTGGAGAATATGTGGTTAAAATGCAGGAAACAATTTGAAAATGAAATGTAGAAATGTCTCACTTAGTGGGACCTCGTGTAGCTTGGCTTTGGCTCGATCGTTGGNTAGCTTGGCTTTGGCTCGATCGTTGGCTATTGTATACATAGTCAAACTTGCATTTGCCCTGGGTTTACTAGTTTTGAGGGGCTGTTTGGGGGTTTCTTGAGATAATTTTGGATTGTGGTGCGGCATAATATGGTGTCAGTAGTTGTCGCTGGCCGATGATAGGTAAGTTTTGTTGGTTTGATTTTCGAAGGTTGGGGTGAGTGGGTAGGTGTGGTGGGGTGTTGGGGAAGATGGTTACAATTCCTTTTCATTTATTATTTATTTAATAATTTTAATTTTCTTATATGAAAAGAAATAAAGTTACCATTTTATCCATACAGAAATATTTAATAACGTGGTCAAAATTATTGTTTTGGTCAATCGGTGAAAAAGTGGATGGTTTTCACCCATTTGGACTCCAAATACATATTTTTGAAAGGTTTGGGGCCATTGTTGCAGTTTTCCCTCATTGTTAAAAGTAGTATGAATTGAACCCTGACCCACGAAGTCAATTGAAAGGACCAAAACAAAGCAGATCATAGTTGACTTTAGATTTTGTGTACGATCAAGTATAAAATTCCTAGCAAATGCTGACGTTAATAACAAGAAAAAGCACGGAGATTTAGTCAAATTTTCACTTCCATTTGCAGGAAATTTTCGTATTTATGGATTCATACAAAGGTCGCGACATTCAATTGCATTTTGATCCTCTTCGATTTCTACGGTAAATGCTCGCCGTTTAATTCAGATCGTGGCTTTTTCTTTGAACTTGTTTAATTTATTTAACAATTGAATACACACGAATTCAAATGGCTTTGAATTAATTGTTTTATGTTTAGGAATTGATAAAAAAAATTTCTATCAGTATCTAATTTGTTGGGATGATAGTAATAGTAATTATATTTAGGGTTTCGATGATTCAAGTTAATTGCATTTATATAAATCTATAGCGACGGCTGAAAGATCTTTTCCAATCCTTTAATCTGTGCTTTTTGTTTGTCATAGCAAAATTAATTAATCGTTTTAATTTAATCTATGCTTGTTTCTAATAGTTTCTAAATGAATATATGGTAAATCTTGTTTATTAAAAAGACCTTTTTGTGTTTTAGGAATTTAGGTCACTGAAATTCAGATATTTGAACTATTTTACACTGGATTAATGGGTAGTTGAATTTTTATTTTCTATAGAGATCTTCATTTGTAGAAGTAAGCATTGATCTTCTGGTCACAATCTAATTCCAGGTTCTCTGTAATCCAGGATTTGGATTTGAATAAATGTCGACTGAGGCTCAAGATTCGACACCAGAAAGCTCGCCATCCTTGGGAATTGGCAGCGATGAAGCTGGTGATTTTGAATGCAATATATGCTTTGATTTAGCAATGGACCCTATAATCACCCTCTGTGGTCATCTCTATTGTTGGCCATGTCTTTGTAAATGGCTACGGCTTCAGTCTCGATCCTCTCGAGGATGCCCGGTTTGTAAGGCCATAATTCAAGAGGAAAAGTTGATTCCTCTGTACGGCAGAGGGAAGATTCCAACGGACCCCAGATCAAAACCCCTTCCTGGCATCGAAATCCCTAATCGACCAGAAACTGCTCCCTTCCCAGAAGGGAATAATTACTCTAATTTTGTATCTGGATTTATACCAACATTTGGTAACTTTGGAATGTCTGCTGGCTTTGGCAGAGATTTCAGCTTCCAGGTTCATAGATTTTCGAATGCTGGTGGATATGGTGCACCCGGAGGATATTCTCGTCCATTTCGTGGTGCTGAAGGCAACCTCGATGGTCAGCAGGCAGATGGAGTTCTGAAGAGGATTCATTTTGTTGTTTTTGTTCTTGCACTCTTTGCTTTATTTCTATTGTAGTGCCAAAAATGGTAATTTTAATGCGTCTTTGTCGATTATGATCAAATGCCTGTTGTTGAGCATCCTGTTTCGCTAATATACTGTGAATCTTTAATATGCTCGACTGAACGATGTTTCGTCGCTTTTTACCAGGGGTGTTGACCGAGTCTTTACTGTACTGCAGGATGGATGCTTCATTATGTAAACACTATGAAAGTAATGTGCACTTCTGGCTTTGTAACTGCGGATAGAATTAGCTTTCTACACAGTCGTGTGCATTTCTATCGTAGATGGCGTGGTTGAGAAGACGTGGCAAGGAAATCGAGCACGCCATCTTGTTCGAAGAAAGTAAACTGCCCCTAGTCAGTCAGTCCATTTCTTAAATTAACATGACAAAGCTATCTCGAGTTAAAGTGAAATTGAAAGGGACGTAATGATTGGTGGGTAAAAATCTCATCATCATTATTTCCTCCATAAATTCTACGAGCGTTCAAGTAAAAAACATCAGCAGTGCCGTACAAAGGATAACCAGCAATGGAAAACAGTTCTCTGCATTTTAAAGATAACTTTGAGTACACACAAAACAAAGCTAAAAACCCACCAGCCTTTGCCCTTCTATTATTGGAAACCTGCCGTTTGGTTAGTGGTTATAATTTATAAACTACTTATAATCCAAAACTTCATTCATTCATTCACTTGTGAACATGGCTTCAAACACTTGGACAAGCTTCCATATTCTCACCTTGTTCTTCATCTTTTTCCCTTTATCAAACTCAGTGGATTTCAATTACCCTGCGGTTTTCAACTTTGGAGATTCGAATTCTGATACAGGTGATCTTGTTGCTGGTCTTGGCGAACGGCTTGATCCACCAAATGGACAGATTTACTTCCAAAAGCCATCTGGGAGATTCTGCGATGGCCGTTTGATTGTTGATTTTTTAAGTATGTTTCTTTCTCACTGAAAGCCACATTCTGCTATTACTGTCATTTTCTCCCCCAATTCTTATCTGCTCGTGATTTTACGTAGTAGCACTTTTATCGTATTTATTGTGATCGGGGCAGGATCTACTTGCATTGTGCTTTTACGTGGCTTTGAAGACAATACCGCATAGAACATGATTGGATTTGTTTGTCCTATATCGAACCAAGAATACTTGGTCATCCCCTTCATTCTTTCTCTCTTGTATCTTTTACTTAAAAACCCGATTTGAAGGCTTCCACATTTGAACTGAGTTCGCCTTTGTCCCCCACTACCAAAAGACGGGGAGATCTTTCTATGTTGTCTGCTCCATTTGCTTGAGGCTACCTTCACATCACTTCCTTAATCCTTAAACTCGCTAAAGGAACCAACACTCGAGAAAAAAAAAAATGCCTACACCACAACAAGCCCAATGGCCCTACAAATCCATATTCATACACCACTCAAAATATCAATTCATTAGTTAAAACTCACCTCTATTCACTCACAAAGCAATCGTCCTTGGATCTTCAAGTAAAAGTAACGAATAAAGTAAAGAGAGCAATGCAAAATGATTCATTTAGTCGACCTCAAAATTATCGTGTTTGGTTGTGGCAGTGGATGCAATGGACTTGCCATTTCTGAATGCATATTTGGACGCTATTGGGGCACCGAGTTTTAGAAAAGGATGCAACTTTGCAGCTGCAGGTTCTACCATACTTCCAGCTACTGCATCTTCTGTTAGCCCTTTTTCATTTGGGATTCAAGTGGCTCAATTTTTCAGATTCAAGGCTCGAGTTCAAGAACTTCAGGCTAAAAGTATTTATTTCCTTGATTATAATTCATAGAATAACATTATAACATACCCTTAAATTCTCTAAAATAATTGATTATTTTACATTTTTTGCAGCAAGCAAATATGACAAGTACATTCCACCTCAAGATTATTTTCAGAAGGGGCTTTACATGTTTGATATAGGCCAGAATGATCTAGCAGGAGCTTTCTATTCTAAGACTTTCGATCAAATTCTAGCTTCAATTCCATCAATTTTATTAGAATTTGAAGATGGCATCAAGGTTAGTAACTGTAGAGGTTACATGTGCACCACCTCATATTTTCTGTTAGTTCCGGCCCGGTCAACAACGAAAATGCAGGCTATGCAGGGCCCTAGTTGGCCGGCACCAGAAAACTCTGAAGGCAGTGCAGCCCCATTGCACCTTTTGCTGCACTATTATCATCTCTTCTATAACTAGCAAACAATTATGACAGTTTTATTCATTTTTCATAGTATCATATATTTCAATCGACTAGAGATAACTTCACATATCTTACTTTTTTTTCCCCCGATTTTTGTGTCCCATTTTCATGCAGAAATTATACGACCAACAGGCAAGAAATTTTTGGATTCACCTCACAGGTCCTCTTGGTTGTTTACCACAGAATGTTGCCAAATTTGGAAATGATCATCAAAGCTTGATGACCTTGGATGTGTTAGCACCCACAATCAAGCTTCAAGACTTCTCAATCTGCAACTTAATGCACTCGCTAAAAAGTTGCAAGGCCAATATCCAGATGCAAATTTCACATATGTCATATGTGGATATTTTCACAATCAAATCCAACCTCATAGCAAACTATTCTCGATATGGTTAGTATTAGGGTTGGCTACATGAATCCTTATTTGTCACTTTGTTTAGTTCATTGCTAGATCTACATAAAGATCTAAAGCAACAAGATTCTTTGCAAATACAAAATGTCATGTTAGTTTTAGTCTATCCCTCTATCTAGTGACATATCAAGTTGAGATCATGTCACTCGTATGAATGGAAACCTCATTAGGTCCACACAAAACGTGTCCCAATCACCTAAGTTTTCTTCCATTTATCTTCAAATGACGTCACCTCTAATCACTAGCGTATACCCTTATTTCTATCTCAGCATCATGACTATTTAATCCTTTACAGCTCAACACAGCTCTTTTAGCATCCATGTATTCTCATTCCTCATCTTATCGATTTCAACATCATCATTTCTGTTAAGTTCGTCTCACAACTATTTCACTCATGTACAGGATTTGAACAGCCCATAATGGCATGCTGTGGATATGGAGGTCCACCTTTGAACTATGACAGTAGAATTGCCTGTGGACAAACAAAGGTTTTGAATGGAAGTTCAGTGACAGCCAAAGGTTGTAATGACAGCACAGAATATGTGAATTGGGATGGGATTCACTACACTGAGGCTGCAAATCAGCATGTTGCATCACAGATTCTCACTGGAAAATACTCTGATCCATCATTTTCAGACAAGATGCCTTTCCTTTTAAAACTTAAATTCTAAATTGTTTTATATCTATTTGTTTTTATATTTCTTGATGAATAATATATAACCAAAATCTATTGATGAATTAAGTTATTCATTCAATGTTCTCTGAAGAAGTTCAAGGTGGAAATGTAGAGATGAATAACCTTGAATGGGAGAATTTCTAGAAAATGATAAATAGAGTTCATCTGTCATTTAGTTTAGTTCGTGACCGAGGAGTTAAAGGTTGGCAGTAGAATACATATCTATGCCCGCCTGAAAACCTTCCTTTAACCAGTAAACTCTAGATTGTTCTGATATTTCGCTATTTGCTTCTCGGGGCTTTCTGTTGGCTGGCATTTCATTCATTTCTTTCCTTACAAAGGGAAGAAAATCGATTTCTTAATTCTCAATAAATATTAGGTACTCATTATTCTTTTCACATATTGCCAAGTATTTGGCACAAAATATGAGGTTCTCAATGTTAAAAAGATTACATTATAGCAGCAGAACTTTCAATTTAAGCTTCTTTTTTTTTTTCTCTCTATTTTTCCTCAATTTTGTTCGACTTGTTAACTCAACAAATTACCAATCAACTTAACATGGGAAGCTTCCTGTAAATCGAATGTGATCGAGTGTTGTTGTTAGGCCGTACTTGAGCACTGCCTTGTTGCCTTCAGCCTTCTTTGAAATCACCTCCATATGCTGATGAATGTATCTGATTCAATCTGGTGTTTGAAAAACTCACCAAGTTTTCTCTCAAACTGAGACATTTGGCCCTTCTCAGAAGAACTAGATGAGAAGGACGACGACGTTAACGACGATGAAGTCGAGGCAACATCACTACCAGAACCAGCAATAATTTCGTAATCCAACCCCATGTGAGCTAACACTTGGCAGATAACTTCATCAACTTCTGAATTAGATTAGGGTAACCTGCAAGGCAACACAGTCACTAATTCTAGTTAGGCATATTCCACAGAAGGGAGATGTCAGGAAAACATGTATAGAAAGTTTGTGGTTTAGGCATCAGCAGGTGTAACAATAATACGTAAACTTTCTGATCGTTCATGAGCGCATTCTTGACACGCCTATCACTCACGCATCCCATTAAGGACATGTTTTGTTGTTCATATGTCCAGGGCCAATAAGGTTTTGCACGTTGTATCGAATTAAGAACTCAAACCTCCTTTTACGAATTATAAAAATCTTTGATTTCGACTAAGCCAAAAAAGGAAGTACAAGTTACTCATAAGTAACTATTGTTTCCAATTATGTATTACATTACCTTTTTCTTACTTCAAGTAAAGAAAATACTTATTTTGAAAATAGTTTTACCTTACTGTGAGAATAAGTTGCCCAATTCTAATGTTAAACCTCAAAAAGAAAATTATTTCATTTAAAACGAACTTATTTACTTGTAGTGTACTTTTTAGGCTTAGCAGGCATCTTTTTAGTACTAAGTGCTTGTTTAGGTAAAATTATTAGTTACTGAAATTATAATATGATAGAAATAAGGTCATGTTTGATAGCAAAGGTTTTCCACGGAACTTAGAAAATGTTCTACATTTCTCAAATTTTGCACCGTTTGATAGCATTTTTCCACCTTTCCACATTTTCCAACTTTTGGAGGAAAAACTTTTCTTATTGTTTTGGTTGGAATTGATTTT
>CAIGRH010197389.1:0-12281 GCA_903798295.1 Fraxinus nigra
CAAAATTTTAGGAGAACATCTGGGAATTCACTCGTTTAGTTGATTAATGTGACAATGTTTGATGGTAAATGGGTAATAACAAATTGTACTAGTCATTGCAAAAGATACAGAAGAGGCATACCCACAAGCCCATCGGTATACATTTTCAACCATGTTACGCTCCTGTAAGATGTTGGTCTGCCACTCATTCCATTCATTATTTTCCTAAAGCAAACGAAACAACATTGCATGAGCAGAGAAAAAAAATTGAAGACGTATAACTTAAGAGTGTGTTTGGTAGAGATTAAAATCGGATTAAAATTGAAAAACTAGCCGTTATTGTTGACTTTTATTAGAGGAGTGAGACCCAATAACAACTATATTTTCAATTATAATTGGATTTTAATCTCTACCGAACACACCCTTATTGTGAAACTGTCAATATGTGAATAGACATTAGCCTTTGTTTTAGAAAGCAAAGGTAACATTATAAAGATTCAAGTTTCACGAAAAAGTTCAGAAGAACCATAATCAACAGGTGCTTTAATGGAAGCTGTGATCTGCAGCTTGGCTAGGAGACTTGAAACAGATCGTGCCCAATTCAGAGGCTGATCACATGTTGATATGCATATCAAGCATAGGGCAGAATAATGGCAACAAGCAGATAGAAAAGACAACAAAACTGAAAATTTATCCAAACAATTACAAGCTTTTGTTCTCTTTTAAGTTGGAAATGAAGAATTGAAGACTGCTTTTCAAGTATAATATCAAGGAATGTGGCATAAATTTAACCAAAAGTCAGCTTATCACAGACCTGAAGATATTGCTGTATGCGTTTGTCATTGTTACACAACTGAATAAGTTTATTTGATATTCGAGTCAGATGTCCAAAGTACCCTGCTCGGGGTGCCTGTCTTCCTGCAACAGGTAAAGTTGGCTGCAAAAAGAAGAGCCGAACTATCAGATTTTTCACTTCAAGTCGCAAGAAAGGAAAGAGGAACTGTAAAAGGGAAATGATGAGAAAGATAGGAAGAAGGAAGATTTGAAAAGAAAACAGGCCAGGTATATTTTCATCACAAACAGAACGCCACGATCTACCGGGACAACTAGAAAAAAGGCGTCTAATTTGCCAGACAAAAAATGGTTAAAATTTATGAATTGTTTCCTTAATTAAAGTGTCTGTACTCTCAATTTTCCAATCACACACATGCCAGTCCTAACCTTCTACACAAGGATAAATGAAAGGTGACAGTCAATATGCCATGCATAATTGAAAAGACAGCCCCAAATTTGAGTCATTATTTGACAAAAAACTACCTCGTTGAGTTCAGCAGAAAGAATAGGATTTTTATCCGTCTGAAGAACTTTTCCAACCAAGTTACACTCTTGAAAAAGATGATCAACAACGGCATTATTTTTGCTTTCTAAGCATGAATATATTATACTCTCCACGTGATGATGCAAGGCATTATTGTATGGATACCTACATCAGAAAAAGTAACATATTAAGGGATGAGCAGTTCTAAAAATGGATGCTCCAACTGCAGCTTCCACGGGACTAAAGATCAAAGCTTTCTTTTCTAGTAATCAACCGATTTAGTGTTATTAAAACGCCAAAAATTACTTAATGAAGTAACGTCTTACTCGAAAAAGAGATCAAGGACCCTCAGAATTGTCCCTGAACTGACCAATTCTTTCTCTGCCACCTCATTGCCAGTTTTCAGCAGCTCCGCAAAGAATTCCACAACCTATAAACAGGAAGACACTTGCATAAAATGTTAAAATGCCAAATATAAAATCATGTGATCCTGTATCCAACCAAAAATTCAATAGTTCACATCATTTTGAGGGTTGCATGAAAAACAATTAACCAAAATCAACATTCCAACCTTTAAACGGTGTTTCCCAAGAGGGGGCCGTAATTCACCATAAGTTGTAGGTAGAATCTTCTCATCAGACGACACTCTTAACAGTGTCAGCAAGTCCCCTACACCAAAAAAATGTGTCACTGCTTATACTGGTGACAAATAGAGAACAATAAGGTACTCATGCCAAGCCACCTGTTATAAGAAATCCAGAAAAATGTGAAATATAAGGGCATTGGACGGTATTTGAATATTATCTTAAAGGGTTCCTTCTATCCCCCTATAAAAATGTCAATTTTTCATCATGCCAATAAAGGATGAGACTTGCCCCCTGCCCCAACTCAAAAACAATGAAAAAGAACACAGCAAGTACTAAGCAGAAGCATAAAGAATATTTTCCTTATCGTGAATATGTTTCTACCTCTTCACTTTTGACGCTTGCCATTGCCTGCCTATAGCAGTTAATGGATCATCTACCACTCTGCAAGGTTTTTGTCACTGGACCTAGCTTTTCCCTTTGAAAATACGAAGTCTGATGTGATAGTTGAGGAAGATTTCAGTGAAAACTGAATTCTTAAATACATTCCAAGGAGTAATTTATAGATATTGTCTAGGTTTAAATGGAGTACTAAAACAGGATCTTGACGCAAAATTTATTTACTTCTAACTATATCTAGGTATGTTTATTGCTATAAAACAAGTCATTCTGTAGGTTATACCACCACCAAAAACAGGCTCTAACCGCTTAGTATAGAATCCTGCTTTTATTACCTATGATCCCAAATTTATTTGGTACAAGTCTTGGTTTGTTGCTGCATATAGTTGAAATTTGTTAAATGCAGCCTACATAAAGAATGTTGACCAACAGAAATTTCTCTGTAGAAATATTTCTTAAAGATCGCAAAGCTACGTGCCTGTTATACTTATTCTCTACAAATTGTCATTTAAGTTGCACATTTTCTTCTGGATAATCCTAAGAAAAAATAAGCTAAACATTGGTATAAACCAAAATCAATATAGAAACAGTTTATAGACCATACGAGTCAAGATTCTGCGAACGAGAAATCTGACAAGTGATGTAACAAAACAGAAAATACTATTTTCTTTTGGCTTGTTTTACTGATCATAAAATGAACATGTAAATACACATACAAAGCAGCACAAGAGAAATTACTAACATATGCGGTTATGGACTCACCCAGTTTGGGAAGCATTGCACCAACAGTATCAGTATTAGCCAATTGATACACGTGTTGGCTTTTAAAAGAATACATTACAGGTGAAGAAATTGATCTTCTTGGATCCAACAAAGAAATACACACAGACAACGAGTGGACAAGGGCAGATTTTGAATGTGAGTCATTAAGTGCACGATCAAATATTCTTGCAACAAAACTGCACATAAAGAAAGCTACAGTGTCAACGAATATTCATATCATTTATCCAAATAACAGGTCAAAAACTGATCTACAAGGCGAGGAGAAGTATTTGGGTTTAATCATACAACCTTGGGCTGGATAGTTTGGTGGCCAGAGGTGATGGAGCATTTCGGGTTATGGCACATAATGTTTCTGCCGCATTGGCATGTACTTCAGGAGGATTCTGGAGAACACGAAAGGTATATTAGAAATATCATCACAACAAATGTAACTAATAATCCATGCTGATAAACTTGCAATTATGCAAGCTTCCATTTGCCAAACACCACAATTCCCTTCCAAATGAAAAGATATCAACTATGGCTAAACCAGGTACACCATTGGAAGAGGGACAACAACTATATACATGGAAACATTGAGTAATGCAACAATCCTTCTGATAAATTTCAATTTAAGAATTACTTCTTCCTAGGCATTCCAAGAAGGCACGCATCACAGTATAACCTCGACAAATGAATGTTCTAGATCTTCCTATTTTTGAAATAATTAAGAACAATAATAAATGATAAGGACTAAGACGCGCAAATCTGCAGATTAAGGTTCTATAAGCAGTGTGTAACATTGTGCACTGAAGCCCAAGCTGACAATTAGTTCCATGCCACTATGGTTTACAAAAAAAAGAAGTATGTGGATAAACTAACAGACAAACCCAATATAAATTACTTCAGGTCACGGGGTCTTCAAGCATCCAAAGGATGCCGAAACCACAAACAGTGACAAAAAAAATGGGGAAATTGGATAAATAAAATATTTAAATAAAGGTCCCAAAGTTTCATAGGCAAAATATAAGTGATCAAGCGGAAGTAACTCATATCACGGGAGGAAACTTCGCCCAAGGTTCTATTACTATTAATGGGTGGGAAGGTGATGACAATTATGAGAATGGAGACATATATATATATATAAATTTATTAGAGAATTCATGGAGAATATGCAAAACCTAAGAAAAGCACAGCCATAGTTACTAGAAAGCATTATATTACACAACTAGGCTCAAAGGACAAATATAACCACCTTGATATAACTGGCAACAAAAACTAGAAAAGTAGCTATTGACAAATACTAAAATAGACTGGCAGTCTAGGTTAGGTTCAATTCCTACTCCAAGAAGCCATGATGCCATTTTTTGAGACTTACTGCTGTATCCAATTTATCCACAATCATTTCCAGTAAGTTGCTATCAGCCAACCATTGTATCACATCCATCGAATTGGAGCATAGATGGTCATCGGCACCTACAAGTCGCACCAACACCTAATAATAAAGAGTTAATGAGAAGATAATAACCCACCGAAAGCAGTAAAATATTATTCAATTCCAATACAAGATTTAACCAAAGAAATTTATATACGACATCAACCTCCATGATGGATGTAATGCCAATCAGATCAACCAGCTGCTTGAAAACATCTTGATGGGCCTGGACAGAACCAACATCAGCAGAATGTAAGATGTCTAGTTAAGAAAATATTGTTATTTGAAACAAAAGAACAAAAAGAAAGCTTCAAATAGTAAAGTTTCCAACTTGTTTCTCCTTGTACATGGAGAATATGCTTATCATTCTGAACATCGAAGGGAGGGTATAAATTAGTTCCCAATACCACTAGTCTTAACCGACAGACAAATACATTGATAATAAGACTTAGAGCCTGTTTGAGCCCCATTTTCTTGCCAAAAATACATTTTGGAATAGTGATTTAATGGAGAATGTGTGGTTAAAAAATAAGAATAAGTTTTAGGTTTGGGTGTAATATTATTTTATTGAAAAATGTGATTGAAAATAAGAGAGAAAAATATATTTTAAAAATAATGAAGATCAAGGAAGGGCTTAGTATGTTGTTGTAGCTCAAGACTTCCCATCTTTACGTTTGTCAAAAGATTCAAATTCAAAATACACAAAATTCAAACATTTAGGGGATGTTCTCTTTACCGTTTTCAACTCGTTTTCTATTTTTGATTTTCCAAAATAGAGAAAACACGTTTACATACTTATTTTCAAAAACGAATTTCCGAAAAATAGTTTAAAATTTACAAAGAAAATCGGAGACAACAATGTCGTTTTGGGTATTTTCAGTTAAAATCAAGCCAAAATTTTCAAAACGCGTTTTGGGTGTTTTCAAAATTCCACCACCACCAACCGCCACTGCACCACCGTGACCCAACATTTCAAGATAAACACCACTACACCGCCACCGAAAAAGGAAACCCACCACTTCCGTCGCCCTCGCCACAACAAAACCCACCCACCACCACCAACAAAACCTACGATCGTCGTCGCCCCGCCACAACACCCATTGCACCACCGCCAACAATAAATCACAGCAAAACCACCACCATCAACAACAAAAAAAATGAAGGACTGCAGCGTCGTGCACAGCTGAGCGACCACCGCCAACCACCCGCTCCAAGCGTGGCACTACACAGCCGATCCGATCGCCTCCATCATCAACACCAAAAACATTGTTGTAAGGGCAACATCGCGGTGCTTCGTCTGTGGAGTCACCGGAGTGGTGGGAACATAGACGAGAGAGAGAGAGGGTGGTGATGACATCGACAGAGACGAGAGAGAGGGGAAGGGTTGGGAAGAGAATGGGTTTTGGGTTTTTTTTTTTATTTTTGAAAATAATTTTTCAAAATAACAAAAATAATACATTTTCAACAATCTCAAAATGGACACTCAAAATGAATTCAGAACTCAAAATACAAAACTGAAACACGAATATAACAACTCCTTAGTAGCTTAATCGAAACAAAAGTACATGGAAAGAATATGGTAATTAAATCCCAAGGACTACAACGATAGGAGTCATCAAACCCTCCACGGCCAAAATATAATTACAGCAATAGCAATAAATTTTGCTTCCTAAACAGCACTTCCCAATGCTTGCTGACTTCACTTACCCAATCCCTATACCTATAGAAAACCTAAAATTTCCATATATAGACCTGACTTTCTACTTGTGCTTTACTAGCCATTGGGTATAAGTCATTTCCTCATTTCTATTCTACAATAAAATGACCGGTTATTACTCCTGCTTATTTTGCACTGAAAATGACAGAAAATAACACAAAATGTTCAAATTTTACACCTAGCAATAGGGGTACGGATGCTTTATTTATCACCCGATAGAGATGAACACTATATGGCAGGGGCAAAAATGTGAAATTATCAGGTGTATGCTTAAGAGTATATGAGATGGGCAAAAATACATGGAGTAATGCGAGCAGGAGATTTTTCCTGTCATCTTTAAATCTGGAAATTTTCAAACTCGAGTGAGAACTCATAAGTTTATTGAGATCTCATGCTAAAAGTAAAATTATTAATCATTCAGTTTTATTCTTGTAATAATCATTGCAGGAAAAAGACCCTTGTCAAATGCCGAAATGACCTCGCATTTTCACCATTTAAATAAAATTCATTTCACCTGCCTTTCTGGCTTGCCATTGGAAACTTTTCCAGCCAGTCTATTTAAAAAATAAACTTTAGCAGATCATGAACATTGACTAAGACAAGTTACATGCATTGATAAGACAAATTGCAGATCGATACATTATTTAAAACGATATGAAACAAGATTTCAGAATTTCGATACAAGACTTAAGGAAGACCTTAGTTCTTCAACAGCCCACCCCACAAAATATATACATAGCCATATATACACACACGCAAACACACATCAATGGAGATTAAACTTAAATTACCTTCACATAATTCATAAGTGCAATAGTTTTTCGCAACATTAGGCATATTACGACCTGCAATGAAAAGAGAAATTAGATCAAACAAATTACTCTTGTCATGACACCATAACAAACACTGAACAAGAAACATTTTACAAAAAGCTTATACAACAGAGAGTACCTTACTAAAATATCCTGCCAAGAGGGCACTATGGGGCCGATTAGGTTCCAGAAAAGAGAACAGTAAATCCATAAGCTGCAGAAAATAGAGCATACAATTAAAATATCAAGTGCTAGAACACCAATTTGGTCTACAACCATATTTTTCCAATTGTTTGACACAATGATCTCACCTCCTCTTCCTCCACCAAAGTCTTAAAGATGACATCAATCTCACAAGTAAAAACTTCACAAGCAATGAAAGGATACCTACATTAAGAAACAGCTATTAGAATAAAAAATGAACTATTCTCAAACAACCGCAAGATACTGTCCCTTCTAAATTACAATTCAAGGAGCAGGAACACAGATCTTATAGGAAACATTATTATAAAGTAATTCATAAAAGTTACAAATGATCACTGAAATGCTTATACTTTTGCTTTGGAGCCATCTAAAACTCACTTGAACATTCGTTTACTATCCGCATCCTCTAGGCACTCCTCAACGATGTAGCGCAGCAACTGTTCAACTTGAGCTCTATCTCTCAAACTAAACAACAATAAAACTTCACATCATCTTCAAGGAACTTCAAAATAAAAGGTTAAATCAGCAGGTCATGGTAAGGGCATGATTGCCTAGGAACCATGACTTGTTAAAAAGTTGCTCATAACGTGGATGACAAAGACTTGTTAAAAGAAATATGCAGTTTAAAAGTAAAGGTAGCATACAAATTTATGAGGCGGCTATTTAATGATTTGCATTCTTGGATTATCTCTTCTTCATCCAAAAGCTCTTCCAATGTGAAATTTTCCTTGTCCAACACTGACTCAACCTAAAGGTTACGATGAAAATAAATAAAAATAATAATAATATTATGAACAGGGAAAGGACAAACAAAGCAAACATAACCAGGATTCATGATGAAAAAGCCCACTGTATGAGAATTATCAACAAAATGGAAACATAAATAAAAAAAACATATAGTCCAACATGTATAGGGGCACAATTGAATTGATCAAAGTTTGAGTCAACCCAGTCGCTGAGTCTTTAGTACATCATAAGATTGTCTTGTTTATCTATAAGCCACATTTAAGTTATTTTTGCAGAGTTAAAAAATAGTTCAGTTTTATTAACTTCGTTATTTGCAAGTATTTTGCATGCATCTATCAGTCCGTTAGGAGCTTAACTCACTTAACTAATTAGACAAGCTTGAACAGGCCTTGAATGAACCAAGCTCAAGTAGAGTGCAACTGGCTCGAGTCATTTTACAATCGTAGGCACATATATCGACAAATTTAATCGAGAAAACTAAAAGTGCTATGGATGTCTCTAAATTCAGACCCAGAGGTACATGGGGAACAAAACCAAGAAACAGAAAACCAGATTTAACCTAAAATGAAGCATTGAGATATTATTTTATCCTTAGCAAATAAAAGATTGTTGAAAAATCACTTGCCATAAGGAAAAAATATTATTTTTAAGTCAATAGAGAAGGTGGAGCGACAGGCAGCAGAAAAAAATTAGAAAAGAATATTTGTGTCTCTAGATATTCAAAAGAACAAATGAAATAAAGATCCAATTCTTTTGGCCACTTCATTTTATTTCACTTTCTGAGCTAACAAATAGTTGGAATCTTGAATCCTTCATTTCACAGAATCAAACTGAACGGAGTAAATAGCAGTAATGGAATTTAACAAAATGACTGCAAAAATTAGTTCAAAGTGTAATTAAAACATAACTTCATAATTATATTCAGAGGATAAGTAAAGTTAGCACATTCATAGATTACAAATATTAACAATCAAAACAAAATTGTCAATCTCACCAATTAAAACAAGTAAACACTAGCTCAATTTATGACCACAGAGAGAGGAAAAAAAATAAACTCAAGCCAAGAAAAACTTCATTATACCAGCAATCGAGCAGCAGAGCAAGATTAATATTCCTGAAAAGAATAAAAAGCATTTTTTTTTTTTACTTACGGGAGAAGAAGAAGAGAGAGCTGTGAGTTTCCAAAACATGTCGAGTGTCCGTGTGTATAAGATATATATAAGCAGAAAGAGAAAGACACGCGAGCTACACAAAGAGGAAGTTCTGATTTAGATCTGCAAACCCTAAAATTGAATCAAGGCAAGGACCAAATTGAAAGACTCCAGAATTAGGACGGGTTTTGGGGCAAAAATAGGTAGGTGATGGAGAGCAAAAAACCCTAATTACTAAAGATCAAAAACAGTGTGAAGCGGTAGAGATCAAGACGACTTTTGATTTATGGTAGAAATTAAAATTTGAGTGGAAAATGTAAACGAATGCCTTTGGATGATTTTGAAAGGGGAGGAACCAAAATGAGCTTCGGATTTGACGAAACCAATACTACGATTTTCTGTATGTATATGTGGTGTGTGAGATTTTTATATATGCACCATGAACTTTCTCACCAAACAAAATAATAATAACTTTCAAAATAAATAACTTATTAAGATCAATAAAATTATTTATTTTAAAGTTAGAGCATGTATGGTTATGTTTAAAGTATGTGAATCATACTTATAAGTTCCCAAAATTTTCATAGATAATTTGAAAATCAATAAAAGCGTGTTGGTATAGTTCAAAATTCAATTGAAATTTAAAATATAGTCGTTATTGAGTCCCACTCGTCTAATAAAAATCAACAATAACGACTAATTTTCAATTATTCAATTGAAATTTAAAATATAGTCGTTATTGAGTCTCACTCGTCTAATAAAAATCAACAATAACGACTAATTTTCAATTTTAATCCAATTTTAAAGTGTGTTTGGTAGAGATTTTAATCGGACTACCAAACACACTCTAAAGATGGTTGTATAGTGCCCGTGTACAACCAACAAAACCATTTAAAAATTACATTTTATCAGAAAGTAAGTCTTAGAGGGTGTGTGACAATGGTTCTTGAATGCCCCGTGTGACGACATCAATATTAAAAACATCCCTACAAGAACATATATATGAATGTGTTTGAGCTACATTATTTTGAAAGAATGTGTGGTTGAAAATGAATAGAAGAATGAAAATGAAAATTTTAATATTTACCTGACAGAGAGACTTATTATGGAGTTTGGAATGAAATCCTCGTATATGAATGTAAAAGATCAGGCATATGGTATGATCAAGTTTGATTATATCAATGGACAATCTTATCGTTGTGAAATTTAACGAAAAAGGACTCCATTGGCGAAATCAAATTAAAACGAAGTTTGAACTCAATAGGAAAAAAAAAACATATAATGACTAATGGTTTGCAATAAGATTAAAATTAAGTAATAATCTATTCAACGTGGCTCTATAATTTTTTTAGTTACAATTAACAAATTCAAACTTCCATTAATTATTAATTTTTCACATGATAGTGACGGTCTATTTTTGTGGCCACGGTGTGACGTGTGTAAGGTCCCATGATATGACTTGATGTCCTTATTTGGTCCTAATTTTTTAAATTTTATTTTTATTCAACTTTATTTCCAATTTCAATTATATATCATTTCATGGTACTCATAATTTTTATCAAATTTTCAAACAAATATTCAAAGTTTGTTTGAGCCTCATCCTTTTATGAAAATGTATTTTGATAAAAAATATGTAGCTAAAAAGGAAAAAATTTTGAATTTACGTTTAATATTATTTTATTGAATAATGTGTGATTGAAAATAAAATAGAGAAAAATATATTTTCGAAATAATGGGGATCAAATAAGGGCTTAATCAAATTTTACTTAACCCCAATTGGCGGGAGTAAAAATCAATTTTTTTAGTAAATTTTGATAAAAGTCAATTAAGAGTGTGTTCGATCGTTCTTAAAGTTCAATTAAAATGGAAATTATAGTCGTTATTGAATCTCACTCGTCCAATAAAAGTCAACAATAACAGCTAACTTTTCAATTTTAATTCGATTTTAATCTCTATCGAACACGCCCTAAGTATTTTTTTGAGTCCCATTTCTTGAGTTTAATAGAACTTCAAATAGTGATTTTTTAGAGAATGTGTGGTTAAAAGCTAGAAATTTTTTTAAATTTACGTGCAAAATATTTTATTGTGTGAACGTGTGGTTAAAAATCAATTTTTGAAAAAAAATTAGTTTTGAACAAATAAGAATCAAACAATGGCTAAATATGTGATTAAAATATTATAGATCTCGTGAGATATGTGATTAAAATTAATTATTGACTTTAATTTATACTATTAAAATCTTGATTTTAATCATCACCGAGCTATAAAAGGAGCTATATTATTTTTATATTCAAGTTGAAAAATCTTATCGACATTTATTTAAAATTCAATTCTAATAACTTCCAAACATGAGCCGAGTCCACAGCAACCAAGGTGACTATGATGGCACCATCGTAAATAACCTTCTGATTTGTGCATGCAAATGTCACGTGGGCGGCGCAGTGCGCACCACATGCCCCTTTTAACTTATTAATAATAATTTGACTTAAGCACTAATAAGAAAAAGTTAATAACTTTGTTTGATTAGTAAATGCAAAGGTGATTAATAATTTAAGCCACCATGGATGAATGAAAACGTGATGGGAAAGTAAAATAAAAGGCAAGAGGGCAACTTATTTCTTTTTTAATGCCCTGAGGTTCCCTTAAAAACTAAAAAAATATTGAGCAAGTCTCTCTTTGATGTAGATAAAAATTAATTTTTAGTGGAATTTAATAAAATTTGTCGGTATTGTACTTGAAAAGTTGTGAACTCCGTAAAATGTGAGATTATTGATTTTGTTCTAAATTTTAATTTTGATTTTGGGCTAAACCAAACATAGGTAAATAATACTTCATTCGTCCCATAAAGATATATTTGCTTTCCTATTCTGTTTGTTCAAAAATACGTCACTTTCCTTATTGAGAGTATGGTTGATTTCTTAGTTTTCTAGCCCCTGTTTGGTGCACATTTGTGCTCTAAGAATGTATTTTTTTGTTGATGTGACGAGGAATATGTGGTTGAAAATGAAGGAAAAATTATTGATGTGATGTAAAATATTTTTTTATTAAAAAATGTATAGTTGAAAATGAGTAGAAGAATGATAATGAGAATTTTAATGTGGCTCAAAAATTTCGAAAGAATTTAGTATCTTGTAACCTAATTTATATCAAAAGTCTATCATCCATGTACACAT
>CAIGRH010197441.1:0-12165 GCA_903798295.1 Fraxinus nigra
GTCATGATTAATTGTTATCTAGACATGGAAATTTTTAGATTGATGGAGAGATTTTTGAATTGGTAAGAACTGAGCTGTGAATTGCTTGAAAAATTGTATCATCCTATATTCTCTTCTTTTTCACTTTACTATATTGTAAGATAAGTTTGGAGTTGGTCAAGCCGGTGAAGGATATTATTTAGAATTATGTTGATTCTGTGCATGTTGCAAATATTTGTGTGGAGTGTCTTTTGCAAAGTATAAGCTAGGTAATGACCATATCCTAGAGATCTAAGCCTCATGTGTTTTTGTTGTGCTTAAAAAGGACATTGCACTTTTTGAATCTTAGGCCTCACTTTGTAAACTTCGTAGCCTTTTTTTACTCGAGTTATTAAGTCCGTAGGGGTATCTCAAAACCCAATCCCCTTTGGTCTAAACAACCGGAGAGTTATAGACCTAAAACTCGCTATAAAGGTCAAGAAGAAAGATTAAGGGAGTGAGATCAATCTTGAGCTTTCATTGAAAATTTTGATCATTATGGTACAATTGTAATTGATATTTGGGCTTAGATAACTAGCAGGTTTGAATTACTTAGTATAAGCTTGAATGTGGAAGCATTCATTAGTGGAGAATCATCACATATCTGGATGCTGAGATTGTTAGTTAGACCTAACTGAACTAGAGCAGGAAAGAAAAATTGAGTGAATTGAGAGCAATTTTTAAATTTACACCTCGGGAAATAAAAGAAATATCTATTTTAGTGTGTAAATTTCACGAGTGGGAAATGAAATATTTGACCACAAAGGGTCGGGATGAAGCCAATTTTGAAAAAATTTCCGCCTTGACAACTTTTTCCTAATTTAGATGATGATTGAAAATGACTTTGCGCGCGCGCACACACACGCACCAATCGAACATTGGATAAATACAAATTATTTTTGCTAGTATTATTTGGAGCATATTTGTGAATTGATTATACCATTTTACATCATTGATATTTTTGGGCAATCTATTTAATGTGTTGATCTTTATCAAGTGTGCATGATTGCGTTGCAGATAATCTTGCTCAGGACGAGCAAGAACTTAAGTTTGTGGGTATTTGATAAGTGTGTTTTGCACAATTATTTAATACCTAATTATGTTTATTATTGTTAAAAAAAAAAGAGCAAATTTCTACTCACAATTATGTAATTATTGCTTTTATAGGTAAAAATCACCCAAAGGAAATAAAACATGGCAAAATGGAGGAAAAAAGACAAAAATCGTGCAAAAATTGTGAATTTGGAGATCAAAATGAACTATGGCGGAAAGTTGGAGAACTCGTGATTAAATTTATGAAGAGTGTGATCGGTATGAAAACCAAAATTCGAGGACTAAACTGTACAAAATCAAAGTTTAGGGACCAAATGTGCAATATCTTGGGACTTTGGCTACAAAACGAAGCTGTATTTCAACTTTTAAGGCTTGAGGACCATTTTAATTTTTAGTCACAAACCTGGGGACTTAGCTACAATTTTTCTAGGTTAAATTTTAAAACATGCTTGCAACCATTGTTTTTTAGATTATTTTTTTCAGCTTCTGCCGATTTCTTCTGCGGGCTTTCTTTTTCTCTTCTTTTTTTTTCTTTGATAATCTTGATATTTTGGGTCTAGAGCACGAGCACAATATATTCAAGAAGTAGGAAAAGCTTTTGAGAAATCAAGATCAGGTCATTCTCATCTTCAAGAAATCAGTCAAACAAGGATTTTATCTTTAAATCTTGCGTTTTCTTAATTACTTTAACTTATTTGTAATGTATTGATATAAATATTCTATTTTCTATCATATTTATAACATGGACTAATTTATTGTAGAATTTAACCTAACCTTAATTAATTTTAATATTTTCTTTTTGATGTTAATTCACTTATTTTCATATGTTTCTACTATTGTTATTATTACATTTTCATTTATATGGCCAATGAATTATTGTGTTTAGTAATTTGTACATTATTAGAGAGAAAATTGTGCATTTTAGACCAAATAGTAGAAACCCTAGATTTGTTTAGTGGATAGAGATAAATATCATTAGCCCTAGGTGACCCAATGAGCTATTTCACAAAGATTTAATGCGGTTGTTTGACTTTAATTGACATAGAGATATAGTAGGTTAACCAACTAATTAGGGTTAATTTCGCTCGGGAGAGTTAATTAACTAAATTTGGAAAATTGGGTCTAATATCGTAAATAAGTAATTTATTGATTGGCTTGTGGAGAAATTAATTAGGCGACGATTAAGCGAAACCATAAATCACAACCACGTTTTTCCTCCGAAATTTCCAAGTACTTGTGTTTTTCTTTTTTTTGTAGATTCCGAGTTTATCTCCCTTTTCAAATCTAATGTTTAATTCTGTGTGTTTCTTTTGATTGTTAGAACTAAATTGATTAAAGTCATGTAATCTAAAGTATACATTTCTTAAGGGATTGACAATACAGACTCAAAAAGTTCACTTTATTACTTGAACACGACTCGTACACTTGCGGTGTATTATTTTAGTGAACAATGCTGATTCCACTGTGGATATTCACAACAATTCAAAAATCCTTATAATGGTCAGATATCTCTTTTCTTTCGATAGAGACACGATCTCCCACCTCTACAAATAAGGGAACCAGGTTGCAGACTCGATTGCTTCAGAGAGTTGGGATCAACGCCACTATTAGGAGTATGGACCACTAGACCTACCTCGATATATTAGAGCACTTTTGTAGACTGACAGACATGGATTGCTCAACTTTAGAGGTTTGTAGACTATTTTTCATTTGCATTCACTTTCTTCACAGGGAAGTAGTATTTCCCCATTTATTACTTTTCTTTTATTTTTGACATCTGTTATATTGCATTCGAAGATTAGGTAGTTGGGGAATCTTTAACCCCCCATTGACCTTTCTGGTGGAGCCTAAAAACTCACTAAGGATGTGTGGATGTCTTTGCCAAAAAAAAAAAAAAAACTTAATAAAATCATCAATATATGGGTTATACACTTAAGGATCACGATGACTTCATATAGACAATTCAAGTGAAATCATCGATAGCCAAATTTAAGCCATACTAAAATTAATACTCCATGAGATTCTAGGATATATTAAATTTAGTGGAATGGCCTAGCCTACCCATAGTCATATTTTAGGTCTACTTGCACATTTTTTATGCTTCATATATGAAAGCATTCATCTCACATTTAGCTCATTTTAATATTGTTATTTATTTCAGATAGTAGGAGATAATTATATTAATTGGAAATGCAACTTGATAATTGTTCTCACTGTCAAAAACTATAAGTGTGTGCTTAACTAAACCGTATATTGACAAACCAACCGTGGAGTCCACGATAGAACAAAAGATTGCATAAGAAAAGTGGATCTAATATTGTGAAATTACTTGTCTTTATAAGATGTTTGAACACCAAAGTCGCCAGGGTACCATTAGGATTATCGTGAACATACAAATGAAACTAGGGGTGCCCATGAGAGATTATACGCTTTCATTGAGCTCATTTTAATGAGGTCGAGGTTTATGCAGTTGAAATCAAAATAGAGAGGCAGGTTAATGTGACTTTGGAGACTGTAATGAAATGCTCTTGCAATTCAAGGTTAATTACAACATGAACATGCCTAACATGTCCCTGACCAAGCTGATAAAGGAGCTCCAAAATGTAAGACCGTTCTAAAGACCAAGAGTGATGATGCCTTTGTTGTTTCTTCTGTTAGACCATATTTTTCTAAGCCAAAAGGAAAGTGAGGCAACAAGAAGAAAAATAAAACATGAACAACCCATAATAGCAGGCCTAGAAAGTGAAAATTTATGGAAAGCCCAAGGGAAAGTGCTTCCAGTATTAACAAAATGATCACTACAAGAGAAACTGCCCGAAAATCCTGACTTTCAAGAAGTAAGGTAATGGTTTGTTATCCTACATTGAGTCTTGTTTAGTAATTGATTCTACTATACCTGAATAATATATTTTGGAGCCACTAATTATATCTGCAATTCATTGCACATTTTCCAGGTAACTACAGAACTCATTGAAGAAGAGTTCACTCTTATGGGTTTCATTGGAAGACCAATTGAGGTCTCACTTGCCATATAGCCTCCTTACATGCCTCTTCCAAGAGGTTTTAAAGATAAATTAAAACATGATCATGTGTACTTCAAAAGATCTTTATATGGCCTAAAACAATCATCTAGACAGTGGTATAAAAGATTTGATTCTTTTGTATTATCCATAGGGTTTCAACGGAGTTAAGTTTGATCGTCGCCTATATTCACAACATAATGATGCTAATAATTACTGTGTTTTTTTGCCATATGTGGATGATATGATCTTAGTTAGTTCATCACTTAAGTGGATAAGTAACATAAAAATAAATTTGAATGGTAAATTCGACATGAAAGATCTAGGAAAAACTAAATGAATCCCAGGTATGAAAATTGAAATAGATAGGTCAAATTTTGTTTTGTTTTTACATCAATCCTCGTATGTTTCAAAGGTGTTAAAGAAATTTGGCATCCATGATTGCAAACATGTTACATTACTTTTAGCTAATTATTTTTGTATTATCTAAAGATCAAGCCCCTTGTAATGAAAAATAAATAGAATACATGAGTAGAATCTCATATTCCAATGTGATTGGTTTTGTTATGTATTTGATGATTTGCACTAGACCACATTTAGCTTTTGATGTTAGCATTCTTAGTAGATATTCTAATATTGGTCCTGAGTACTGGAAGCCTTGAAATGGATTTTAAGGTACTTTAAAGGGAACTAGTAATGTAGGTCTAAGATTTGGTGTTAATAAGGAGTGTAAAATTGAAGGGTTTCGTAAACGTCGACTATGCTAGGGATATAGATAATAGAAAATATATATCTTCTTATCTGTTTAATTTGTCTAACTCTTGTGTTAGTTGTAAATCACAGTTACAACACATAGTTGCACTATCCTTGACATAATCTTAATACATTGCTACCTCTGAAGCTGTTAAATAAGTTTTATGACTTAGAGGCTTACTTTATGAACTTTGTGTTTTAAATAATTACGTAGTAGTATATTCGAATAGTTAGTTTTCTATACATTTATGCAAAAATTCTATTTTTCATGAACGCATCAAATACATTGATGTTATACTACATTTCATTAGAGATATTGTGTTGCAAGAAGTTGTAAGACTTGAAAAAATACACACACAATATAATCCCTTAGACATGGATACTAAGGTGCTACCAATGGTGAAGTTTAGAAATCGCAAAGATCTTCTAAATATCGGTGGAGGTAAATAATTTCCAATTTTATTGGTCCTCCCTCTCTAAATTATTACTAACGTGTAATAATTTTTCTTTACAAGTCCTTGACACCAAAGTGGAGGTTCGTTAGGAAAATATTTGTCAAACAACCTCCCGGACAATGATGTTAATCATTAATTATTCAGTTAGCATCAACCAATGACTGAAGGGAAACATCGACACCACTAGTGTACCAATCTAAACCTATAACCTAATTGAGCTATTCATGGCCTAACCCATTATCCATTGGACGGCTTTTGGTTGATAGCCCATTTACCACTACCTATTTATTCTTGGGCCTAACTATTGTCGAACCCAAAAGCCCACTACTATTATATATATGTTGCCCACGTTTTGGTTTTTGGCTGTGTGTGAAAGTGTTATTATCTGCCCCCTTTTTTGTTTGAGTGAAAACTGGCTGCTTTGCTTCATGCTCTTTGCCTTTGCAATTTTTCTGTTTTCATCTTCTTTAGCCGTTTGATTTGGGTCTTGGAACTTTGTGGTGTCAATTCAGTATTCTTATGAAATATTGAGGCTAGAAATCTTGGAGTCAATATTCCGCTCAACAGTTTACAAGATTGTGATGGTCGAAAAATTTCTCCTATTCAAGAGAGAAATAAACAACATTGTCTATCATTTCTAACTCAATGTCCTAGACAATTGCACTCTAATGAATAAGTGTTGCTTTATTACCAAAGAACTCACCATGTGCACTAAAAATTTCTCTTGAGATTGGCTGCATAATCAAGTAAACATGTTAATTGCAGTAAAAATTTCATTATTACATAAAAGAAGAACATGAAATTAGAGAGTAAAATGACAGGATTTTTTAAATAGAAGTGACATAATATAGATAATAAAAACTCCCTAAATGAACATGTTTCTTCATTGATATTTTGATAGGTTGGAAGAACGTACGCGGATGCTCATCCCTGTCCGATATTACTTTTCTACTACAACAACTATAAGTTGGATTTCAAAATGTATGAAACTAACATTGTCAGTAATTAAACAACATAACGCCCCTCATCTCATAACAAAACCAATCTCACAAAGGCACTATCAAGCAAAATATTGCATCAACGTTGAACACATATAAGGATAGGACCGTGTTTTAATGTTCTGATTTTAAAAAAATAAAACTCAATAGTAATTATAAAAACAATACTATAAGAGCCATTTGGGTAAAAAACTGTCTGTTTGTCAAATGAGTACAAACACATAGTTTACGATTTTAAGAATAAATATCCAATAAATCTGGAAGATGTTGTTAAAACGTTTTTGAATTAATTATATTGACACCACAATTGATTAGCTCGACCCGAGAAAAAATTGGAGCCACTAGAAGCAGCCATTAACTTGTGTTGCTCGTAATCCGTTCATTAATTGGACGGCTCTTTATTAAGTGTTAGCCCATTATACTATGGCCTATTTAGCATGAGTTTTGGCCCATCTTTGGATTATACCTAATCAATATAATCTTGCCTCTTGTATGTTAAAACGTGAGTCCTTTTTCCGTTTTGAGCGATATTAAAAATTTGGACTATTTTGCCCCTAGATGTTTGGGTACCGAGTCATCGTTTCTTGGTTGTCGTAGTTGCTGGAAATTTTAGGTTGAATAGTGGTAGCTCTAAAGTAGTGAATTTGTACCTCTCTTTATTTAAGTACCCAAAGATTTGTTGTGTTCGGTATTATGTTCTTTCCTTTTTATTATTACAGTCGCTATTATTGTGTCGGGTAGCCATTTACTTTTAGCATTAGAAGTCATTCTATGTGGTGACATTATGTTTGGGGTTACCATGTAAGGTAACCATTGCCTGTTGCTAGATCTAAAAATTATTTGTTAATTATTTTGCCTTGAATTCTTTATGAATTTGTTACCAATGTATTTCTTTACTATTAGAATTGCATGTGAAAAGCAGGAAAATTTGTTTGACTATTTTGTGTAAATTGTGTTCGTATTTTAGTTGTGGTTATTATTTGGTTCATTTTGGCAAATATGTGATTTTTCAATTTGGCAAAACGAAAATTTGATAGCAAATGTAGGTCTAAGGCAAGCGAAAAGTAAGAGGTATTTTGACTGCGATAAATTATGGACATGTCGAAAAAAGTTGTCCTAGGAAGAATAATAGAAGGAAAGAAGATGAGAGATGTGAGACAAATGTAGCCACTAGGTCTAGTTATGACCCCGAGTAAGGTTTATTGAGAGTAAACATGTTTATTGATTTTACATACGTGTGAAATTTGTTGCATACTCCTTTTGCTCTATGAGTAGTGTGAGAAAGTGTGGTAGTGAGAAGAAAGAGGGGCAACCGTTTTCTCCTTCACCTTTATAAGCCATGTGGTTTATGAGATTTTATAGGACAGTCGTGTGTGAGATATCTTATTCCTCTTTGTAAGCTTCTTTTGTGAGTTTCACATTCACCCTTCACTTATTGGAATAAATCATTTGCGGACTTCTTGAACTTTGGTTTGGGAGTAACTTTGTGATGCATGGGTTGATTTAAATTGAGCACTAACCTTTGTGGTCGCCTAAAGTGTCAATTTTGTATAATGGTTGGGATGCATTATCAGTAAGTATATCTTTTGGTAATGAGAAGTATAAATACCTAAGGGTACGTTGATGATATATGCGATGGATGTAAAGAGTGACTTTTGGATCACGAGTTGATATGCGATTAAATATAAGAATCATATATTTGTTAAAACCCTAATCAAGTGGAGTGTGAGAGTGAAACTTCTATCACTTATGTTGGTGGAGACTCATTATCCACTTAGGTTAAGAAAAGTAAAGTAGTGATAGATGATTTTTCGATGGACTTAGGATCTATAGTAGTTTACAAGTTAGACATGAGTTAGTGATCAATCTAGCGAGTGTAGTGGGCGATGAGAGGAGATATGTTTTCTCGATGTGTGAGCTATACAAAATGAGATAGGATAAGTGTGGTGAGATTTTTTCGTGGGGTTATTTATGCATTTGTTTTATATGTGTTGGCCATTTTGATTGATTAACTTAGTGTTAGTCTAATGTTCTTTGCTAGTTGAATGTGTTTGGAAATATCTGTATATTATCTTATGTTATATCTCCATCGTACGTATATTTGCTCTTGATTGATAACTATGATTATCTACTTTTAACTCTGATGATATATGGAGCAGCTATGTGTTTCGAGGTCTGAGACACGAGGTAATGTCTATGATTCCAATTTTATTTGGTTACCTTGATTAGACAAGTAAAAACTGTGTTGTTTGCTTGTAGGTTGATTGGATATCAAGATAGAGATTTGTTGAATTTTGATATTCAGTAAATATGGACGATAATTTTAAAATGTGGTTGAATTAATTATATCAACACCACAATTGATTGGCTTGACCCGGGAACAAATTGGGGCCATGGAAGCATCCATTAACTTGTGTCTTATGGTCTGTTCATTAGTTGTACGACCAGGTTATGAAACAGATCGCAAGATAAGGACAATAATGAAATAATGAAGACGAACACAAGAATTTACGTGGAAACCCAATACAAGAAAAAATTTCAGGCAAAGGAGAACAATCCACTATAATCAATAGTTTTGTGTTTACAATATCAAGATTTCAATAATTCCAATTGAAATGTAAACTTTCAATCTCTCAATATGTTGTTGAAGATGTAAAGAATAGTATATGAATGTTACAACATGGAGATATAACGTGGCAATACATATAGAACCTTTTATTGAAGTCCAAGATGGAAAAAAGTCCCAAAGTCCGAACAAAACCAGGAAACCGCATAAAATTACGCTAACAGGACGCTGCAGCGCCTAGTAGATTTTCCGTAGCAAGGGACCTGACGCTGCGGCACCAGGGCTCCTACCCATGTTTCTTTTATTGGCATTACAGTGCCATTCCTTGGCACTATGGCACTCGTCTCTCGGGTTTGATGTTCTAAAACATGCCTTTAGCCATCCAAAAGTCCTCCTTCAAGTCAAACTCCTAATTATCATTGAAATTTGATTTTCACAACTTAGAACTCTACAAACCTAAATACCTTAGACTTCATCCAATCAACCAAACACCAAATCACATAGAATTTGGATCACATCACAACAATCTCNCTCAATGTGGCGCCTTGGCGCTCATCCCTCAGATTAATGCTCCAAAAAGTGTCGTTTGCCATCCAAAAGTCCTCCTTCAAGTCAAACTCCTAATTATCATTGAAATTTGATTTTCACAACTTAGAACTCTACAAACCTAAATACCTTAGACTTCATCCAATCAACCAAACACCAAATCACATAGAATTTGGATCACATCACAACAATCTCCACCTTAAGCCAAATTCCATCACAAGGGAATTAAAACACATCTTCAAGCAAACATCATTTCTCCACGAGTAATCACATCACGTACAAAATGATCCCTCACATCAATGTGCTTAGTCTTCTCGTAAAACATCTGATCCTTAGTCAAGAAAATTGCACTCTGACATAATAATGTAGACATCTGCAAGTCTTCATTGATTTTACTAATCAATCCTCTCAACCATATAGCCTCATTACATGCCTTTGTAATTGCCATGTATTCTGCTTCTGGTGTAGACAAAGCTACTGTATTTTGCGAAGTAACTTTCTAGCTAATAGCACAGCAACAAAGGTAAACACTTACCCTGTGAGTGATCTCATCTTATCAAGATCCCCTGCATAATCTAATCCACATAACCGATGACTCCATCTGAATTTCTACCAAAATGCAAAAAAGCATTTGAAGAGCCCCTCAAGTATATGAAGATCCATTGTACTACTTTCCAATGTTCCTTGCACGGATTAGCTATGTATCTGCTAACTACACTATCTTCCTATACCAAATCAAGTCTTGTACAAACCATTTATACATGAGTGAACCAACTGCACTGGAGTAAGGAAATCGAGACATATAATCAATGTCTTTATCTGATTGTGGATACAAGTTAGATGAAAGTTTGAAGTGGGCAACCAAGGGAGTACTAACAGCCTTAACTCCAATTGAATCTTTCAAGAACCTTCTCAATGTACCCTTTCTGACTCAAATACAATATGCTAGCATTTCTGTCCCTTAAGATCTCTATTTCAAGAATCTTCTTTGCTGCACCCAAGTCTTTCATGTCAAACTCAGTTGTAATTTTATTTTTCTAACCTTTGTTTTATTCTTGGCTGCTATGAGCATATAATTAACATATAATAACAAGTATGTAGTTGATCCACCACTTCCCTTTCTAAAGTACACAAAACTATCATAATTACATTTATCAAAACCGTGAGTAGTTATAAATGAATCAAACCTTTTATACCATTGTCTCGGTGACTGCTTCAATCCATACAATGATTTCTTCAATAAGGACACAATTCTTCCTCCCCTGAAGATATGGATCCTTCTGGTTATTGCATATAGATGCTCTCTTCAAGTTCTCGATGTAAGAATGTTGTTTTGACATCTATTCTCTCAAACTCCAAATCATTCTTAGCCACCACTCCAAGTAAAGTCCGAATAGAACTATGTTTCACAACTAGTGAGAACACATCTGTAAAATCAACACCCAAAATTTGATTGTAGCCCTTTGCCACCAATCCCTAATGTGCCTTCCTTTCTTTTGAACGCCCATTTACAATGAACCACATTTTTTACTTTAGGTAATTTCACAAAGTCCCAAGTGTTATTTTTGTTTAATAACTCCATCTCTTCCTACATAGCAATCATCCATTTGCTAGAATCACTGCAACTGACCACCTCTGAATATGTAGGAGGCTCCTTAGTGGAATCAATATCTTCAGTAACACTCAATGCATAAGCAACCAAATCTGCTTTCCCATACTTTTGTGGAGGTTTAATCTATGTACGAGGTTTATCCTTACTTATAGAATACTGTGGTACTGGTGGTGTAGGCACAATAGGCAAGATATTACTTTCTGTAAACCTTAAACTGAACTGATCCGTAGTAGACTATTCATCAACCTTAGATTGTTTCTCTAAACCAATTTCCAACTCCACCTGAATTGAACAATTCTGCTCATCAACTTTATCACAATCACCAAGAGGTGAACCATAACATGTTCATTAAATATCATATTCCTACTAACAACTACATTTCTTGTCTCTGGACACCGTAACTTATACCCCTTCACAACTGATTCATACCCAAGAAAAATACACTTTCTAGACCTAGGCTCCAACTTTCCATTATCCTCATGAGCATAAGCCGGACACCCAAAAATTCCCAAATCAGAATAGCAAGAAGGTTTACCAGACCATACCTCATATGGTATCTTTTTATCATTAGAAATTGAGGGTGGGTGATTAATCAGAAACAAGCTATAATGGTTCAGCCCAGAAAAACTTAGGTAACCTAGAATTTGAAAGCATACAACGAGCATTTTCCATTAAGGTTATATTCGTCCGTTCTGCCACACTATTCTATTGAGGAGTCCAGGCATTGTCAAGTGTCTCAAAATGCCTTCAGCCCCGCAGAAGCTATTGAATTTACATGAGCAAAACTACAAACCATTATCAATGCGTAGACAGTTCACTTGCTTTCCGATCTGCTTTTCTACCAATGTTTTCCACTCTTTGAAGGTCCCAAATACATCACTCTTTTGCTTCAAGAAGAATACCCAAACTTTCCTGGAAAAATTATCAATTATTGTCAACAAGTAATAATAGCCACCTTTAGATGGTATCATGGTTGGTCCCCAAAGATCTGAATGGATATATGATGCGTGAATTTCCAACCGCAAGTGTACGGTGTCAAGTTTTAATATAGTGAGAGTAGAGTATCGTTATCCACAGGGATTGATATCAAATCCTAACAATTCCTGTAATTGTAATAACCTTAATTTTATCTAGAAAACACGAA
>CAIGRH010197443.1:0-12212 GCA_903798295.1 Fraxinus nigra
ATTGCGGTGAATGTGAAAAAATAAAAAAATTGAGCAAAATGGAAAACGCCATCTTAGACGAGGCTAAACTAAAAAGTACCCTCTGTCGATCTGCCTCGCATTCCCAATTAATCAAAAGAAAATGATCAGATAAATTACTTAATTATTTTAAATGGCTTCTTTTGCTTCCTCAAATTCAATTTTACCAAGTATTCAATCACTCCACAGAAAACCCATCTCTTTAAATTTGCTTTTTACCCCATCTTCAGTCACTTTTCCGTTGAATAGCTCTCGCTTGTGCATCCGTTGCGCAATAAAGACTGGGTCGAATGGCATTGTGGTTCGGAGCGGGCAGGACTCGCAGTCTTATGCTTCGTATATGTTGAGGAAGCCGGTGATCTCCCCCTCGTTTGATGGAGGTGACGGTGATGGCGAATCGGCGAAGGAAGATTCTTATTATGAAAGTGAGAATAAGAGTGGAGATGGTGACACGTTGGTCGATTTGGAAGATCAGATTTTGGCTGTCACTGTGCCTCTTGTTGGCATTGTGAGGATTATTCTTCATTCTGGAAAGTAAGGTCCTCAGGTTTTTCCTTTGATTTTGTCAGTGTGAATGACTTTTATTCCTTCTCTAGGGAATTTTTTTTAACAATAACATTTTTGCGGATTATTCTTCATTCTGGAAAGTAAGGTCCTCAGGTTTTTCCGGAGTTGCTGTATTGAAATGATATTATGATAGTGTTAGGTAAAGAATCTAGGTCACATGCTAGTAATTTGAACCCATGAAAATAAAATCAATTTGTGAGTTATGGAATAGAATATTGTCTTCTAAAATGCAATTGAAATGCGAAAAACTAAGATATTTTACTTGCTGAATTATCTAGAGGTCTGGATGTTATAATAGACTTCAGATTCTGATAGCCTAAAGAAGGTTTCCTGGTGTTAATGTTTGGGGCAGCTTATAAGTATGCTTCATAAGCCACCCCAAGCATGCTTAGCTATGAAAACACGGAACTCCATTCCATGCCAGTGTGACTACCTTAAGTGAATATCTTTTAGGGAAAATTGCAGCGGATGTCCCAAACCTTTCATTTTGTTGCAGAATATACCTTAACCTTTAATTTTTGCGGCCGCAGTTCCAAACCTTTTACTTTAATGGCAGCTGGAGTCCATTGGACGGATTCCATCCATAATCCCGTTAGTCAACACAAAAATTGGAATTTTGACTCAGATTGACAGATTAAATGGAGGGTAAAATGGTAATAAAATAACGAAATAAAAAAATTCATCTTCTCCAAACCCCATCCCTCTCCACTCCTACCTTGAAACCCGATCAAAATCAACCCCACCTAATACCCATGGATTAGCACTATTCGATAGAGCCTGTGTTTGTAGCCATTTAACTGCACCGAGTGCATCATTCATGGCTCTTGGAAGGCGGTGCTTTGACTCCAGGCGATAGTCGACCGAGTAACCACCGCGGGTAGTGTTGAAGAGAGCCGGAGGCAACTGTTGTTACAGTTTGGCGACCAATTCAAAACCCACCGTAACTTACTTCGCCACCCAAATGTAATCACACTACGATTAAAATAGCCTTATTCTTGAGAACCTTTTGAATCCCATATCACTTGCCAAGAATGTAGCGAGGAATGTGGAGCATACAAAGCAGTTTCACCAATTAGTTTTGATTTTTTTCCAGATTTTTTATTTTTGCTGGATGAAGTGTAAATAGATATGCTTCGCTAATTAGATTTGAAGCTTTTTGAGGTTGCTGCTAGACAATGAGTAAGAAAAGAAGAATTCTTTGATTGAGGGTGGTGTTGATGGAGTCGTTGGGGTTTTGGGGAGAATTTTGATTGAGGGGGTTGGTAGAGAGAGCAGTGTTGATGGGGCAGCAATGGTTGGTGTTGGTGGTAAGAATTCACTGAGTTTTAGTTTTTTATTTTGGAGTTGGAAGTGGGGGTAGGGTGATTTGGAGAAGTCGAAGTTCATTTTTTTATTTTGTTATAAAAATATAAATTGACCATTTTACCCCTCATATAATCTTTCAATTTGAGTTGAAATTCCAATTTCAGTGTTGACTAATGGGATTCTGGATGGAATCCATCCAATGGATTCCGACTGCCACTAAAGTAAAATGTTTGGGACTGTAACCGCAAAAATAAAAGGTTAATGTATATTCTGCAACAAAATGAAAGGTTTGGGACTTCCGCTGTAATTTTCCCTAGCTTTTAGGTAGCGGGTGTTAAAATATTTGGAACTCCTATAAACTTTTAATCTAACCGTGAAGTACGGATATGTTTGATAATGTTGATACACTTGTGGATGAGCATGTGGAAAACGATAAGAAACTAGAGGGTAAAGATTGATTTTTTTGCAGTAAAAAATGTGAACAGATTTTTGTTGACTAGCAACACTAAAGACTCTGCTAGTTCCGATTCTTTCTTCTGTAGTCTTCAGATTTCTATGTCTGATTTCCTCATCATGAAAAAAGTAGGAACAAGAGAGTTGAGTAATGGAAGTTGGGTCTGATTTCCCCAAGATGCTGATCTTCACTTGTTCAGGAATTAGGCGGATAGGTGCAGCAAACTGTACTGGGATGGATTGAACATCATTTATGACTTAACATGCCTTTTGAGTCCCGGCATTCATGTTACTATGCTAGTGTATATCGTCCCAATGTAAAATTCTAGGAAGCACTGTAACTTTGGGTTCAGTATATAATTCTCAACCCCCTCTTGTTTGGTTCCAGATGAACATATCTTCTTCCTGTATATTTCTTCATAAATTGAGATATGAGATTGAGCAAAATCCTGATGAGCACTGACTTTGAAACTCTGACACCTAATTGTCTCAGTAATTATTAGCATTTCCAGTGTTAGATGAAGGTTAAAATGTAATGCTTTCTTTATTGAATTGGCCACCTTCAGTTTTAAGTTTGAACTATTAATTATTAGACAGTTCACCGGATATTCTTCTCAACCCCTACTTTGACATTTGATTTTTGTTTTATTCAAAAGCCGTGCCTGTTTTTGTATCAGTTTAAAAGATTAGGGCTATTGCCCAGAAGACTCATTAGATGTTAAATCAATTGCTTGAAAATCGTGTTGGTGATAAGGCTTAACAAAGTGGGTGCTACAATGGATCATTCAAAGAATGGTCAATAGTTGTGGATCATACCAGCCGAGAAAGAGCAATATATCTATAATATGTGAAACCACTTAATTGATAAAAAAACATTGGACAATACCGAGTACTTGTGTGAGTTAGGGCATAAGCATTAGCACAAACCATAAAATAATTCAGAATTCTAAAAGACAAAAATATCCTCGTAATAAACCTTAAGTCATAAATCCTCTTGAAAATCCATAACGAAACAATTAAACAAAAATACAAAATTGAGAAGTCTGACTTGCAATGGATTAATATAGTATCAAATAGTAGATCGAAATCTACTACTAGAACTAAAAAAAAAAGAAAAAGAAAAAAACCTTGATAAGTCTTGTATAAAATCATAAGCATTTGGTTTCTTAATCATCCTCTTGTTACTATTAGTTTCTTTCCGTTCTTTTTCCTTGTTGTCTATTTGTTGTATTCTCCTTCCGTTTCCCCTTCCCTATAAAAAATAAAAATCGTAGACACAGTAAAAAGAAAAATATAACGGATAATATGGTAAAATTACGCGTGGTAGTATTTTACACCAGCATTTTGTGTTCTGAAAAGCTGCAACCTCACTTGGAATGGGTTTCTTGCATTTCAGGTTAGAAGGATGAGGCACGCTTGCTCTTTAGTCTTCTGTCTCTTCTCAAAATCAAATTTTTTTTTTTTATTTTTTTTTTTTTTTAGTTATAAGGGTTATGTTGTGCTTAAAGTAGCCTAAAAAAATCTTAACATATTCTAGGTTCTGAATGATAAATCCAAAAACTTGAGTCCATTAAAGCCAAAAATACAAAGACCAGAATAAGCAAGACAAATGAGCATGCACCTCAGCCTCCAAGATATGCCTTAACCAATGCACCTGATAAGTCAAGTTTTGAGTTTGAACAATGGCACTCAAGGCATATGCTTCATGATGCTTAAAGAAGGCCCCATGTGAAGCATGCATTGAGGCATATGCCTTGGGTGCTTTTTGAAACATGTGGGTTAATTCTCTCAAGTGTTAAAAGGACAAAGAATTTGATTTTATAAGCATGATATTAGCTTACTGTTCTTTGATTATGGGATCATAAAATCTGAATTGTAACTTTAACCACAATGTTTGTAGCTATTTTCAGTTCATGAGCTTGATATGTGATTATAACTTCTACAAGTACGCTGCAACCTGTAATTTATCTTACTTGTGCATTTAATATACACTATTAGATTGTTAATCTTCCCTACTCCTGTTGGTCTATTAGTGCATAAATATGGTAGGCAATTTTGCTCAATCGCATTTCGTTGACTCAATCTCTCTCTCTTTCTTCCAGATATGAAAATGGTGATAAGTTAAATCCAGTACACGAGAGAACAATTCTAGAAAGGTTGCTTCCTTATCATCCAGAGTTTGTAAAGAAGATTGGATGTGGAGTTGACTATATCACGGTATCTCACTGGGCTTAATTGCATGATTTTTCATTAGCTTTTGCTGAGTTTATATTATTATAGCAAGGAAAGAAAAGAAGAAAGAGTGTTCAGGTCCACATCTGAAGTTTCTTTTTAAGAAATAAAATTTATAAAATAAGTAATTTGTAATGAAAATGGTAGAATGTCTAGAAAAGAAAAGTGAGCAACCAGAAACTTGCTTGAAGTGACGCCTGAAGAGAAGTGATTGATTTATGTTCCATAGAATGCATCCTAACTTGTGTAGTAATCATTTGCAACATGCATTATATGGGTCCAAACATGTAGAACCACGCCCTTGGGTATGCATAGCAAAGTGGACATGTGAATTTGGTCACTTTGTACAGATTTCTTGCGCTGTCCATGGTTACAAGGGCACCCCATCTGCCCAGTGGACTGAAATTAATTTGACTGATGCTTAAAAATTTTCGTAGAATCGATAAAGTATAATACGTTGTTTATATTCTAGAAATTTGTGAAACAATTTCCATACTCAGTTTTATGTCTGTTATATGCAGAGTTTTAATCCATGTAATCAAGGAAGCTTTTTCGTCTAAGCAATTTTCAAGAATACCAGTCCTGTTTGTATACTTCAATATGTTCAATCTCTCTTTGAATGAATCATTTTTTTCTAATTGCAATTTTGAGAATTGTTTTTACCCATCTTAGATTAATTTTGTCATTTTGTGCATCTATAATGAGAAATTGTAAACTGAACTATCTAGAGTTGAATTTGTCAATAACATTTAATTCTGGGTAAGTTGCTATATTTAAGTAATGATCAAGGGGATTGGTTCGATGTTCTGGATTTTGGGGTTTTGGTGAGACTGAGGAAGGTATGATTTTATTGATATGTACTATGATTGGTTGTTACTTGGTCATTTTGAGTTGAGATGAATCACAAGTATGAAAGTTGTTACCTAATTAGGAGATAGTGACACATAGGCTTGCATTGAGGTTCTATCTTAAGAAGTCATCTTTTGACTTTAGTGATGGATGAGCTTACGAGACATATAGAAGATGAGTCTTTGGTTTATGTTATTCGTTCGCAATGCTAGGAACAAGATCTGTTGTAAATTAGAACTTTAGACGAGAACCATGAAATCTAAAGGTTAAGTTGATCTGTGAATACCTACTGTCATTTAAGTTATAGTAGGAATAAGGTGGAGTGGTTGTAGAGGATCACATTGTTCTCCAAAATGAGTGTTTTGGATATTTTAGGTTTGATTATAAATGAGGGGGCTTGAGAATGATGAAATTTATAAGCTTAAAGTCGGTTAGATAAAATGGAGAAGTTTTTTGGGATTCTAAAATATAGGAAGATACGGGGATTCTATGTGATAGGAAGACACATGTAAGGTTAGAAGGCAAGTATTACACAATTAAATTTTCCCCACTCTGCTTTATGGCAATGCTTATTGGATTGTTTTTTAAACAAAAAGATAGATTTAGCATAAGTGAGGATCTTAAGATGCATGTGTGGTTATATTAAAAATTGAAGAATATTAGGAATGCGAATATATGCAGACAAGTGGTGGTATCACCTTGGATAAATTGGAAGGATAGCTTGGGTCGTCCGTTATATTATGCGTAAAACTTAAGCCCTTCATTGATGGCCATTATTATGAGAAAATAGAGTTTTGAATAGTGAATTTTTTTGAGAATGTGTAGTTAAAAAGTACGGAAAAGTTTTAGATTTACGTGCAAAATATTTTATCGTATAAATGTGTGGTTGAAAATTAGTATTAAAAATACTGAGTTTTAAAATAATGATTGTCAAACAGGGGCTAAAGAAGTTCACATTCAAAAAAGTGATGTGATCCCTATAGTACATTTTATTAGTAGGAGGTACTTCAATATTAACATGGCTTGATGTGGTTGCAAATGATTTGATCGCACTAAATCTTCCTAGATGTAGCGATGATTCGAATGGATTATTGAGTATATTATATATTTGTGGGTAAGAAAACCTATAAAGTTAGTCTTTTTTGTTATTATTAGGGTTACAAAAGGCTCTATTTGGTTGTGAAAACTTTCTGTAGAAAGCAATAAATGGGAAAACAGATAAAGATAAACCTTAGGAAAAGCAAATCAGATATATAACTACCTGCATTGAATTAATATACCAGAAAATATGCTCTTGAGCAAGGATTGTTTTGCACTGAAAATTTTCTTCTTCAGTTGTGGGATGTTACGATTTTCTTTCGACGACCAAATGCTTTAGAAATGGATAATCAGGAATTGGAAGTTTCTTTCACCATTCCTTTCCCACTATTTTCCGTCTACGATGCATCCAAATGATTCACTTATCCACAAGATCCTTTGGTTGGTGAATTCCATATTTCATATATAAATATAATTAATTATTTTAGGCATCCATTAAAGCTTCAGTTGAAAATATTGTTGATTGCTGTGCGTTCCTCCTTTGTACTTTACAGATTGATGACCATCCTAATTTTGAAGGCTCGCGATGTTTATTTATAGTTCGGAATGATGGAGAACTGGTTGACTTCTCATATTGGAAATGCATTAAAGGTTTGATCCAAAAAAAATATCCTTTGTATGCAGACAACTTCATACTCAGGCATTATCGGATACCATAATTGAAGGTATACATTTGAACTTTCGCTCGTCTATATTTATATTCCTCAAAAATTTCCTATATGGCTTTAGGCTTTGGAATATCACTCAATTGTGCTGAAGGTCAATGTATTAGTTAGAGGTGATGTTTAGAACTCTTGTTCTTTATTTGTTTGGAAATTGGAATGATCTTCTCTTAAGAATATTTAAGTTGGTTTCTGATTGATAAAATAAGTTGGATATTGTTTCTTGTTCTTTGAGCATTAGCTTTCCGTTATTGGAACTGTGTGCTTTGAGATAAAGCTTTCCCTTTGAAAACGAGGGTTTCCATTTTTTTTTCTTCCTCTTTTTTGCATCATTATTTCACTTGTTTGTGGGTAGAAAACAATACCGGGAAAGTGTTCTTCATTATCTGGTGGTAATTTAATATTCTATGCTTCTTAAACATCAACAAAATTAACTGATATCTGCTCAATTTTCCCCAGTCAACTGGTGTTACTACTTGAAAACAAGAATACATAATAACAATTAATTGAAGATTCAGAAATGTCCTTTTAAGTTTTTAATAATTGGAAGAAATGGCAGATATTATTCAACTGGCATTCTGTTCTCTAAAGCTCCTCTAGTTCTAGGAGTGGCTATATGGAATTCATTGTTCCCAAGTTTACCGTTGTCGTAGCTAAACTCTGCTCAAGTCACTATGGAAGCTCTCTCTCCATTACATCTTGAGATAAAACTTCCAAGTCCTACAGGGGAGCTTGATCTCCTACTTCACTTCGTTTTCTTCTTAATTATGTTCAATAGGGGAGTTCATCTTCTCCGATAGCTTGTGAGCTATCTATGAAGTTCTCAGCTTCTTCATACAGATGTTATTCTTGCTCCATACCACACTGGGATTCACCAAACATCAAAGTTAAATATGTATCGATCCATGGTGCTTGTGCAATGATGGATAGTGGGTGAAAAGTTTGGAAATCAATTTTTCTTAAACTCATTTTTAATTATTCATATTTACAATAAAATTATTTTTCACATGGATCCATAATTTTTTCTTACTTTTCGATTACACGTACTATAAAAAATTGTTTTTCACTTCAAATAATTTCTCCCAAATAAATTATTAATGGACTGAACAAGATGGTGAGAAAAAGATTTAGATAATCTGTTTTAAATTTATCAAGAATGAACATATGTAATGTTGTTTTATATTCTCGAGGAAAAATTAAGTTGTGTTTTCCATCTTTTTATGTAGTGTGATTATGGGTTCCTAATCTTCAAAAGTGCGGTTTTTTTTTTTTATAACTAATTTAAATTTGTGAATTGGAGTACCTATATATGTGATCGAAACTGTCAATGTGGATGTAAAAATAAAATGCAATTTTCAATTGAATTGGAGAGAGATGTTAAGTTTTACAATCATTTTGTCTTCTAACGTTAAGTCACTGAAAATTAATCTACGTAGATGGTTTTAGTGAGTTAATATTTAAATTTGAATTTAAGTAAATTGAGAATCGACGTAGATGGTTTTAGTCGGTTGAGATTTAAATTTGAATTTAAGTAAATTGAGAAGCTAAATCTTTACTTTTTAAAATTGGGAACTCCCAGTCAATACTTTCTCGGTCGAGCATGTAGTACCGGACTTGCTTAGTGCGATTTATCTCTTCTGTGTGATTTGCGTTGCACATGAAATGAGGTTTACTCAGTGCGCACTCACGAGTAGCGGCTACGGATTTTTACGTCAAAATAAATAAATAAAATTGAGAACCAATAACCACACTTCCCATTCTTAAATCAGAAAAGAATTCCATTTTAGGTTGTAGTTGAGTCAAGACTACAGACGCAATTCTGGGCGAGGGAGACTTCACTAGTTTTAGGCTTTTAGCATATGTTTGAGCCTCAGTTTTTGTTGAAAATAAATTTTGTAACCGTGAATTTTCGAAGAATAGATAGTTAAAAAGTAGGAAAAATTTTAATTTATTTATCATCACGATAATGAAACGTCGATGACCTGACAATCCATTATACTTCACCTTTCTCTCTCCCCTGCTCTCTTTCATAAAAAATTGAATTGTCCAATTTTATTACTCCATGTAGCTAGACTGTCATGTCATCGTTGTTCAATGATCATAATGATAAATAACATTATTCATCGTATAATTTTGTCTTGCAAAAGGGAATTCTTGAAAGCTATGCACATCGATACGTGTCATCTTAGAACCAGACTATAAAACAATAATTGATCAATATTAATTCATCTGTGGATATGATAAATAAGTCAGGTAGGAGCATGCACGTGCTTACACTTGATAGTTAGCTAACCAACCAAAGGTCACACACGTACTGTCAAATTCCAAACACCAATAATAAAGGGTAACAATAGTCAATTATGGGAGATGAATGATTATTGAGAGATTGACTTAGAAAGTGGCAAAAAGATAAAGGTGTCACCGACAAAAAATATTATGATAAGAATCATAGGTTTGATTAATGTCTAGCTTACGCTAGAATTAGCACTTTCGGCCATAAATTTGCCTAAAGGGAAAAATAAAAAGGTCTGAAAAAGTTAAAAGAATTTCAGATCAATCTTATTTAAAAGAGTGAATTGCTCAAATAGTGACTGAACTTTACGTCATGCTTCTAAGAGGTCACCGAACTTTCAAAATCGTTCAAATCATCATTGAACTTTACAAAAGATTTCTACGAGGTCACTGAACTTTAAAAATCACCCCATTCATCACTGAATTTTGCAAAAGGTTTCCCATGGGTCACTAATTCAGTGATCTCCTATGAAACCTTTTGCAAAGTTTAGTGATCTCGTAGAAACCTTTTGCAAAGTTTAGTAATGAATTATGTGATTTTTAAAGTTCAGCAACCTCGTAAAAGCTTTTTACAAAGTCAATGATCAATTTGGTGATTTTCAAAGTTCAATAACCCTTTGGAAGCATGACTTAAAGTTCGGTGTCTATTTGGACAATTCACTCTTTTTAAAAGAGTAGTCCAAGTTCTTATATATTGGTTAGTGTTTGCATATTTATACGATATGCGATTTTTATTGAAGTTCTAGAACTTAATTATTGTCGTTATATGAAGTTATGAGGATCGATCTCCTTGGCGAGGTTTTCGTAGGTGTTGGGAGGGGCAAGAAACCTTTCTAGGTGCGAGTGGAGAGTCTTTGGCGGACTAAGATTTTATTAAGAACATTTTAGAAAATTTCAAACTTGTAATTTCAGTTTTTTTGCCCTTGAACTAAAATCTCATTAGTGTTTATTTAGGCAATTTCATACTTATTATCTTGATTTTGTCCTAATTTATCTTATAAAATGGTGAGTTGTCATTAGAGTTTTGTATTACCATCGAAAAAGGAGAAATGTGTTAAGAGATGATAGGGTGTGTGATTTTCTCTTATAAATTTATTTTCATAATAATGATTTATTACGGTAGTGAAAGAGGACGCAATTTCATATTGAGACAAACATTTATATATCTTGTGTATTCTGGTTTTTATTTTCCTCCTAAAATTTTATTGCTCTTGGTGGTAGCATTAAGGATTCTAATCCTTAACAATTTTATCATTAACATGCTCCACAAGATGATAATTCGTTTGAGCACGCCTATACTGTGGTTCAAATGTTCATTTGAACTTTGAAATCAATGAAACAACCTATCAATAATGTCAATTTATTTGAACTTTATGAACTTTGGTACCATATTAAACCTAAATTCCATCTTAAAAGATCCACATTGTTAAGAGGGATAATTCATACCTTTGTATATTATTTATTTATTTCATCTTTAATCGATATGAAATATTAAGAGCCTTAACTTTCCATTAGCATGAATAAAAATAGCGTTTGTCAAATCAAAAGTCGTTTACATTTCTCTCGTCCTAGCCACTTTGCACAACCTAGAACCAACACAACTCTTGGTGCACAACATGCCAACCAATAACCATTCTTGTCCCTCTCCATCCTTAAGTTTTGGGCATCCATGATTAAGATTGATGTGCAAACTAAATACCATGGAATAAATAATTTTAGAAAGGGATAGAACGAGTTTGTCTTTTGTAATGTTGTCAAATATCCAATGGCACAACCATATTTTCGTCAATAGACAAATCTTGACGAGGGATCGTTATATCAAACTACCCATATTTACCTTTGTTGGTTTTGGAGTCAAAAATTGTGAATATCGTTATATTCTTTCTCATTTTAAAAAGTTCATGAAAAAAGAAGGTAAAGACGCAACAAAGAAAAGTATTGAAGATTAGAAAAATGAAATTCGACGTAAAAATGATGATTGTCTACGGATCAAAATCTTGATTTTATCAAGTTTAGTCATCGTTATGATGGTTCATATGTTGATGAACAATTAATATTAGTTTCCATTATTTTGCAATAAATAAATACTCTATTCATTATAAATTTTTATTCTTTTATATAAATAAATATCACCCGTAATGGTGATATGTTTGAAAATTCACACAACCATGATGTCATAATGACATCATCAATTAGGGCTGCCTCAACTATTTGGGGTTTTTTTTTTTTTTTTTTAAAAAAAAAAAAAATTTTTTTATTTAAAAAAAAAAAAAAAAATTTACACGCCNAAAAAAAAAAAAAATTAGTTGATATGTTGCCTTCGTTTGATGGTTGCTTAGAGATGCTAATAAATTTCTTAAATCGTAGCTATCGATGTTACCGTACCACAACTAGAAATGTCATGTTAAAACGACATTAAGTATAAAAGAAAATCTATGCATTCAACTATAGGAGGAAAGATATACGTATTAAACAAGAAACTAATAATGTCGTAAAATAATTATATATTGCCTATCATAATTAGGACACTTGTCATCACTGCAGTCATACCCTTTCAAGCTTTGAAGAGTCATCCACAAGATGATATTAAGCTGCGTCATTGATCTTTCTTTGTCACTGCATACTAAGCTCAAGCAGTTTACTTATAAGTAGATTTTTAAATGATTGCCATTTTATGGTTAGAATTGAGAGAGCATATTTGGATAAGTTTAAGTTTACTTTTAAGAAAAAAAAAAA
>CAIGRH010197444.1:0-16477 GCA_903798295.1 Fraxinus nigra
TGCCAACATCTACATTTAAGAAATTGGAGCACAAGATTGGAATGCGTCGACGCAAATATTTTCAGTTATCAGTATCAAGGAGAGTAGCTGTACTCTTTTTCCTTCGCTTATGTTTTATCTCACCGGGTTTTTCTAGCAATGTTTTAATGAGGAAATATTTTTTTTTAATACTCCAAAATAATTATACTTTTTTTTTTCATTCGTTTAATTTTTTTGTCACATTGGATTTTTATCAAACAAAGTTTTAAAGAGACAGATATATTGTAATGTGTCATTGAAGGGAGAATGTTAAAAATGGTAAGTTTATTAGTGAATGACAATTGTACCCATGCAGTCATAGAAATTATTATCATTGTATCTCTAATCCTATCTTATAAATATAGGGATTTGGTTCTCATTATAATAATACACACAACCTTTTATTCACTCTTCTCTTTTTCTCTCTTTTCACAACAGTTTTAACACTTTATTTTTGAAACATATACTTCAAAGGTAAAGATTTATTTAAATTTCCCGTTGAATTTAAGGCTGGGAACTTGGGCAAATTAGTTTAAGACCTAAACTTTATTTTATTTTTGAACATAGACTGTATTTTTTTGATAGGGTTACAAGTAAAAAAGAAATAAAATATTAACTTCAAAATGGACATGGGATGAACCCAATCTACTTTGGAATCTGCATTTTGTCAACAATTTGGTGATTTCCTATAGCCCCAACTCCAAGATCAAGGCTTGCTGAATCTGGGATGTTCTATGCCAAAATGTTGATGCTCTGGCTATTGAACAAAGCTAATGAAGAACAAAAATAAAATTAGTAACAAGAAATTGCCAAAATGAAAGATTTGAACATAATTATGAATTACTGTCCTCAAACGATGTTTGCCACCATCGGGATAAGTGCTTGAAGGCTTCAATGACAAATAGTTTGAATGAGTAAACAAACATTAATCTAAGTTTGAATCAAGCAAACAAAACATGGAAAATGAAGTTTGAAGAAAAATATATAATACTTGGTTTAATATTTGCTTTGGAAGCTGATTGAATGAATTTGATGTTAAAGATATATTTTCCAACATGAAAACCATCTATATATATAATATTACAACCTCCTTGAACGAAAATGTGCAAATACCAAGCCAAAAAGATGTGAAATCCATAAAAATGACACCAGAATTCAAAAGCCAACGATAACAAAAATTTGTACTGGGCGATCACCTAGTTCATAGTTTTGGCCTCTGTAATTCAAACTCAAGGCCGGGCAATTGCCCACATGAAGCCTCTGCGATTGCCCATGCCATTTTTCTACATCCACTATTTTTTGTTCTTGTTTTGTTTGCACTTATTTTCTCATTTGATTACTTTCATCACTCCCAAGATCACCGCTCATTGTTGTTTTGAACAATATCCAAAAATCTCCCACTTGTTCAAATATAAAATGAGTGCAAACTTAAGTTTAACGATAATTATGCGTAGAGTATGGATATTTTTCGATTTGAATCCAACCTTAGGATGAATCTCACAAAGTAATCTTGAAATCCTAGGTAACATGAAAGCTTTTAACCATTATTACTTGTGAAATCATATACAAGTGTCAAGTGTTCTAAGTTCCACATAATCTCATTTAGCGTTCTTATAGCCTTGTGCTTCTCTGATTCATAAACTTTTAAAATAGAAACTCTAACTCTCATTGAAGCGGCACCCCCTCGAAATTTGCATAGGTAAGGTTCTTATAGCATCTTTATCACTTTTAGAGATACTTGATCCACCGATTTAAACTTTATTAAGAGTTATAGAATCTCAAGCCTCCTATTCGTGACAACCAGTACTTGTAACCTGTTATAGGGTTTAACATAATAAATAAGTGCTGAAACTATCCACTTATTGAATGACTTGTTTTTCCTCTTTGAACCCAAAGTATACTTGTTAGTATAGTCAAGTAGCGTTTCCGTCATTGGTGGATTTTATTAAGGAGTTTTAACCACATCCTACTAGTTGTAGTTCACATTAATTCCCTCGTGAGTGGTTTAGTGAACAAATCAGCTAAACTCTCATTTAACTTCACATAAGTGACTGAAAATATTCCATCTTTAATTAATTTCCTCACGTAATTTGTCTTAAGACTCATATGTCTAAACTTACCATTATACACTTCATTGTATGCTTTAGCTAAAGAGGCTCACGAGATAGATATAGAAAAATTATTCATTCTTCCAATGAAATCTCATACATTAAATCCCTAAACCATTCAACTTCTTTTCCAATTTCAGCCAATGTCACAAATCCGAATTTCGTAGTTGAGTGAGTAATACATGTTTGTTTCTTAGATTTCCAAGAGACCACAGCTTCTCCAACCTGAGGTTGATTTATTCTCACCAACACTAGATATCCAACTAGCATCGATTAATTCTTCTAATATTTTCGGAAATTTATAATATTGGAGACTTAGATCCTTAGTTTTCTTCAAATAATCAAAAAAACCTTCCTGATAGTCTTCCAATGTTCTTCACTTAGATTGCTAGTAAATCGACTAAGTTTACTAATTGCAAATACTATGTCGGGTCTTATACATTGCACATCATACATTAAACTCTTGATAGCACTTTCATATTCAAGTTGTGCCATAGCTATTCCATCATTCTTTACAATTTTCAAATTTGGATTGAATGGAGTATTAACCTCATTAACGTTCAAGTGTTTGAACTTATTAATCATATTCTCAACATAATGTGATTGGCTTAACATATAACTTCCACTAGTCTTGATGACTTTGATACCTAGTATGGTACCACTTGACTGACTAAGATATTTCATTTTGAATGTGGAATATAGAAACCTCTTTATTTCTTTTATACATTGCATTTGATTGATCACAATCAACATGTCATCCATGTATAAACAAATGAGCACAACATGATTATCACAAACTTTTGAATATAAACATTTATCAACACTATTATATTTAAATTCAAAAGACATTATTGCTAAGTCACAATTTTTGTACCAATTTTTTGGTGCTTGTTTTAATTCATATAAGAATTTTATTAGTTTACATACTTTATCCTCATTTTCTGGAAGAACAAACCCTTTCGATTGTTCCATATAAACCTCCTCATCAAGATCCCCATTTAAGAATGCTATTTTAACATCCATTTGATGTATATGCAAATCATAGATTGAAACTAAAGCAAATATAATGTTAATTGATGTTATTCGTGCAACTGGTGCATATATGTCAAAGTAATTTATTTCTTCTTTTTGTCGATACCCTTTGGCTACTAACCTAACTTTACAGGTACTAAGAGTATTGTCCGCACAGTACTTTTTTCCTAAATATCTATTTGCAGCCTATAGATCTCAATTTAGGTGGTAAATCGATTAATTCCCAAGTGTTTTTTCAGATTATTGAGTCAATTTCATCATTTATAGAATCCATCCAAAAGGTGTTATCTTTATATGATATTGCATCTTGATAAGTTTTAGGATTTTTTTTTCCACTTGAAGAACATACGGAGTAGTTCTTGTGACACTTTTCTCATTTTCCTACACTAAATAGAAAGAAATAAGTTGAGAGTTTAATTCATCTGGTCTTGGCACTTTCTCCTTTCGAGCTCTTTTACTTCTGGGAAGTTTGCTTGTTTCGACATCCTCAGAAGGTATTTCTACTTGTGATATTGCAAAACTAGGAATCTCCACTTGAGGTTTCCTTAGAAAAATCCTCAAAGAATTATTATCTGAAGATAATATATTCTCTAAAAACTCCACTTCATGGAATTCAATAGTAACATTGGTTTGTTTAATAAACGATATGCATTGCTTTTTGGACATATCCTACAAAAGCACATTTGATCCCTTTAGGACTCAACTTAGTCCTTTTAGGATCTGTATTCTTACAATAAGCAAGACACTTCCATACTTTGAAATAATCAATGTTCAATTTTCTTCCTTTACACAATTCACATGGAAAAACCTTAAATCTTTTAAAAGGAATCCTATTGACTATTTGACAGCATTTAAGAAAGCTTCGCCCTATAAGTTAGATGGTAACTTAGCATTTAATAACATAACATTTATCATTTCAACTAGTGACATATTATTTCTCTCTCAGCCAAACCATTTTGTTCGGGTGTTTTAGTTGCACTACATTGATATATTATGCTATGTTGTTTACAAAAAAAAGATTAAATTCATTAGAAAAGTATTCACATCCCCTATCACTTCTAATAAATTTAATATTTCTATTTAATTGATTTTCTACTTCGACTTTGAATATCTTAAACATGTTAAAGGTTTCATTCTTATGTTTCATCAAGTAGATATAAGAAAACCTAGAATGATCATTTATGAATATTATGAAGTATCTATTGCCCATTCTAGTTAACATTCCATTTAATTCACATAAATCAGAATGAATTAAATCTAATAAAGTACTTGTTCTTTCAACATCATGAAAATGTTTCTTAATCATTTAAACTTAACACATAATTCACATTTATTATGTTCTATGCTTTCACATGAAATCATTCATATTTTAATAATTTTTTTAAAAGTAGAATATGCAATATGTACTAGCCTATCAAGCCATAAAGAAATAGACTCAACAACACAAATCAAATGTGAAGTTTTATTAATATCATTGTCAATAATACACAGTTTGACCATTCTATCACTAGAATAACATTTTTCAACAAATACATCACTCTGGAAAAGTACAAGTTTGCCCGAATCATATGTGGACTAAATTCCCGATTTTTCAAGAAGTCACCACTTACAACATTTCTATTCATATTCGATACATGTAAAACATTTATCAATGTGATCTTCTTATATGAAGTGAATTGTAAGTTTATACTTCATTTACCAACAACCTTTGATTGTTCGCCATCCAATTCTTGATAGATTTTGAAAAGGGATCTATCATAACACGTATGTATGGTGGCACAAGTATCATATCACTATCTTGAACCTTTTCCTTTGATTGAACTCACAATGCTCACGGTAGTAATGATGTTGTCAATGAAGTTCACTTTGCATTCTTGCGTTGGTTGTTTGCGATGTCTACAATTTTGAGCATAATGTCCAAGTTAGCCACACACATAACAAGAAACTTTGAATTTCTCATTGTTCTTGTTATATTTGTTGGGGTTTGAGGATTCCCTTTTCTTGGAATCCTTGCTGTATTTGTTTGGTTGATCCACGACATGATCTTTGGAAGTGCCCTCATGAGAATGTTCATTCCCATTTCGTTCCCTTGACTCTTTCTCAATTCAAAGAATGATCCCTTCCAAAGAATAATATGAATCTCTTCCAAAGAGTAATCTTGGGAAGTATGAAGGATTTTATTCTTATAACATTTTCATGAAGATGGCAATTTTGCAATAATTGTACCAACTTGGAAGGTTTTGGGAAGATCAATCTTCACAACCTTTATTTTATTGACCATGATTTACAACTCATGTACTTGTCCTAACAATGACAAGTTATCCAAAAAACTAAAATAAAAGTATTTGGAAATCAAAAACTTTTTGGTACCTTCCTCCTTGGCCTTACTTTTGGTTTCCAATGATTTTCATATCTCATTTGCTGAGCAGCTGTTATTTGTGTAGAGATTATAAAGGCAATCGGAAAAAAACGTTTAGAATGTGTCATATACGTATCAATTCATCTTCTTCTCTCTTCTTTCATTCCACCTTTGTTTCGTCGGTGTCATTCAAGGTTGGTTCTGACATTCGTGCCAAGTTCGGATCCAAAATGTAAGAAAAAACTTCAACTCTATAAGAAGAAAATTCAACTTGTCATCCCATCTTGTAAAGCTCGACCCGTCAAATCTGTCAACCTTCATAAGGTCTTGATTCATCATCTTTATCGTAGCCATTGTTGTCTTGTTCTCCATGTTGAAGATCATTTGAGATTGTTGAACTAAGTTGATGAAGAATGAAAATAAAACCAACAACAAGAAATCAACAAAATAGAAGGATTGAACATGATTAGGAATCAATGTCCTCAAACGATATTTGCTGCCACCTAGATAAGTACTTGAAGGCTTCAATGACAAATAGTTTGTAGGATTACACAAAAAGGTGCAAAAACCAAGTCAAAAAGGTGTGAAATCCTTCAAAACGACACTAAAATTCAAAAGCCAACGATAACAAAAATTTGTACCAAACGATCGGCCAGTTTATAGTTTTGGCCTCTGTAATTCAAACTCAAGTCCGGCGATTGCCTAGGCCATTTTCTGGCTTCCACCATTTTTTGTTCTCTTGTTTTTCTCATGGTTGATAACTTCCATCATTTCAAAAATCACTCCTCATTGTTAATTTGAATAATATCCAACACTGAATAGTGTATTTGTAATTGCAGTTTCATTCCATAATTGTAATTTGAATGTCGCTTTACTCGTGAATTGTTATTGCCATTGTTTTCAAGTATCTACTTAAATCGTGTTTCAGCTGATGCTGGTTTTGAATATGAGAATGAAGTATAGATATTTGTGTTGATCAATATTTTCTTCTGATCTAATGTCAGTTTAGAATTTCTAGTAGAAAAAAATCTGAATGTGTAGCTGCAAATAAATACCCGGTTGGCATGTGGACCCGCAAATATTATTAGAACGGGATGTACATGTTTCTCTTTGGTATGTGGAGCCTAAGTTTTCCTTTATTATTATTATTCCTTCCAGGTTTGAGGATTTTAGGCATACTCATCCAGACCAGAGCTTTGGGCCGTTGGCAGAAGTTTTAAAAAGGCAAAAATATCTTCTGAAATTAAGAAGTTGTTTTTAAATATATTTGAATAATTTTCTGAAAGTGTTTTGTCTGGTTACAAGAATTTTTAAAGGAAACTGCTTGTACGATGGTCTTGAATAAATCTGGTATCCAAATGTGTTCGAGATTAAAAGAATGGCTTTCAGATTATATTTCCTTCTCTATTGCTTGTGGGCCTTATTGCTTTTTGCTAATTTCATTTGGTTCGAAAATTTCGGTTGAGGAAAACAACTGTTGGCTTTCCTCTAATGGGGACTTTTGCTGTTGGGTTATTTAATGTATTTAACCAATATAGTGTAGGGATCCCTTTCGATTCAAGATTTACTAGAGTCTGTAAATTGCTTAGCATACTTCTATTTGATCAAATGTTGTTGACGTTCATTTATTTTATGCCGATGATTTGCTTATATTCGCCAATGGAGGGAAAAAGTCGATAGTTAATCTCCTTGAAGTTATTAAAAGTTATGAACCGATGTCAGGTCAACAGGCAAATCCTATGAAATCTTCTATGTTTTTTTCCAAACACACCATTGCTATTCGTAAAAGAAAATTATTGGCTATTTCGAGATTTAAAGAAGGTGCCTTACCTTGTACCTACCTGGGTGTCCCTCTTTACACTGGAAGATTATTGAAGTGTATATTTGAACCAATGATGGCTAAAATACAGAAGAAGCTAGCTGGATGGAAGGGCCGACTACTCTCTTTTGGAGGAAGAATCACCTTGACTAAGCATGTTCTTAGCAGCATATCTTATCGGTTATGAATCTGCCTAAAGGTATCCACAACGAACTTAACCGTATTTTCTCTTCTTTCCTCAGGAATAATTCTGATGGTTCCAAGAAGCGAAAATGGGTTTCCTGGAGAAAAATCTGCTATCCAAAGGAAGAGGGTGGCTTGGGCATTCGAGATTTTGGCGAGGTACAACAAGCTTTATTTATGAGATTTGCATGGAAGTTGCTGGTTGGGAAATCCTTTTGGACCGAATACTTCCAATCTAAATATATGAAAAACAAACTGGTGGCCTTACTGGAAAGTTGTCCCACCCAATCTCAATTTTGGAAAGAGGTGATCTCGGCATTGCCTATTGTTTTACAGAACACATTTTGCCGTATTGGAGATGGATCTTCTAATTTCTGGTATGATAATTGGACAGGAACCCAAAGTCTTGCCGAAGCAGGTTTGGAAGTAAAGGAACCTCTTCTACAAATTAAAGATCTTTTGATGACAAATGGTAACTGGAATGCAAGTCAACTTAGGGAGTTAATGGATGCAAATCAAGCTTCTACTATTGAATGTGCGCCCATTAAATTATATGGAAACCATGATCAATATATATGGAAGCCAATAAAGATGGCTCTTTCTCCACCAAATCAGCCTGGGAATTAATTTGAAAAAAAGGAGTAAACTGTCCATGGAAAAGATGGATGTGGTAGCATCAAGTTCCTGAAAGAATTTCGTTTGTATCTTAAAAGATCTTTTACAATGCTTACCAGGTGATGAGGTGGTCCAAAATATTGGGATTCCTCTGGTATCTAAATGCGAATGCTGTAATAAACCCTCGGTGGAAAGCATTGATCATGTGCAGTGCAATAGGGAAATAACAAGAAAAGTGTGGCTTATTTTGCATCCCATTTCAATTTATCTCTCCCTAGTGTAACTACTTGGAAGGGCATGATGAACTTATGGAGCAAACATATTTTGAGATCTTCACATATGGGAGTGCTTTGCGGCATCAGTCCACTTATCATCACATGGAATTTATGGAAAGCCAGATGCGAAGCCCGCATGGAAGGACACCCCATCTCATGGCAGAAAACCGCTTGACAGACCAAAGCTATGCTATCCCAGATTGGTAATCTGATTACCAATGTTAGGAAAATTTCAGAACGTGATGTCTCTTGCTTGTGCTCCTTAAATTGTCCCATAACCGATGTTAAACAAGCTAAGGTGCAATTGATCAGTTGGAAGAAACCAGAGGGCGAACAACTAAAATTAAATATTGATGGGGCATCAAAAGGAAATCCAGGTCCAGCCGACGAAGGGGGGGGATTTTACGTGACAGCAAGGGAGTTTTTTTGGCTGGTTTTTCTCGCCATTATGGTTCCTGCACTAATATGGTGGCTGAAACCTGTGGCCTTCTTGATGGTCTTCGCCTATGCAGGAAGCTTCAAATAAGGAATATTATTGTTGAAACCAATTCAAAAATCATGGTGGAATGGCTACATAAAGACAACTGCACTCTATGGTGGTTGTGGGAGCTTTAGGAAGAAATCTTAGATCTGGTATCCGTGCTAAATGCCCAGGTTCATCATGTGTTTCGAGAGGCTAATATGACAGGTGATTTCCTTGCAAAAAAACGTAGCGATGGTTCATCTATTGACCCGTTTAATGGCGATGAGGTTCCGACACTTAGAGGGATTTTGTATACGATAGTTTGGAATTACCTTACCTTAGACATTGATGTATAATGAGTTGCATGTCTCTTTGTAATCTCAGTTTTCCTCCGCAACAAGTGAGGTCAATAAAATATCCATCTTTCTTAAAAAATAAATAAATAAATTGAACAAAACGTCTCGATTTTATTCTAAAAAAATGCTGTTGACATTAAAGAATACCAAGATAATTTGATTCAATCACTTGCCCTTTCTTTACTTGCACATCTTGATTCTAAACTCAATCAAAATGGAAGGAGTTCCTTTAACAAAATCCAAATGATCATTATGTGATGACTGTGTACACAAAAAAGGTGATTTCTTACCTTTTCCATTTTGCACCATTTTTCTATATGATTTTTGTTATATTTTCTAGAGAGAAATCTTAACCTTCCACTTTCATGTCTCAACTCATTTCATGCTACATGGGTCAGGTCAATCCTCATGGACGACCCGCTCGTTTTAAAACAATCAAGAATCAAATGGTAGTTTGTAGCTGGAGCTGACTCATCAGTTGTTAGCAAGTCGTATTTCCAACTTACTGGAAGGTGAGTCGTTTTTATTTGATTTTGTCAAGTGAGATATTGCTTGGACAAGCAAGAGTCGGAATGCATCAGCTATTATTTGTAATGATGGCACCATTTAATAATGTGCACGGAAATATATTTTAGTAAGAGAGAAACTATAAGAGAGAACACAGGAATTTTCACTCAATAACTACTCCGGATGTTCACATACTCTAAACTCTACTCACATGTTGAGCATTTACCTCAGTAGATATAGTACTTGAACCAAATCAACTTCTAGAAGTTCAATACAAATGTAAGAAAATAACACAGATTTCTCCTCTCTCTTGCCCCACGAAAATGTTATAAATTGTTCATCTTAATAAATAGACACCTTTTCTATCTACAAAAATCTACAACGAAATCCGCTAAGAATTTAAGCAGAAAGAAAATTAAGAGGAAGAAATTTTTAGAGAGAAGATGAGAGAAAAGCAAAAGCTACACACGTCTAGGCACCAGATCCTTTTTTGAGCAAAAGTTAAAGTCGTATGTCAAAATCACACTTTGGTCTAGAAGTAGTGGTGGACCCGGGATTCAATCTTAATGGGTCAAAATTTAACTACAATTTTTTTTTTTTTTCAAATAAGATAAAAACGTAATATTAAATCGCCTACCTATGATGGTTGCTTAATGATTTTCGTACTTTTAATTGAATCAAACATGAGCATAGTTTTTCTTAACTTGAAAAGACTATTGCATCCTTGTAAAAGTCCACGAAATAATAAAAAAAATTATTAGAATTGAATCTTAGCCCTTGTTCGATCTCCATTATTTCCGAAATACATTTTTTTCTCTCTTATTTTTAATCACGCATTCTTCCATAAAATTATCCTACATGCAAATTCAAAATATTTCATTATTTTTTAATCACATATTTTCCATCAAAATATTATTCCAAAATATATTTTCATCAAAAAAAATGGGGCTCCAACAGGCCCTTGACTCATAAACTTCGAATGATAGTGATGTATCAATCAAATGCAGGGCCAACTCATCCCTATGTGAGTGACGAAAAACCAGCCAAATAGAATCTCATGCAGTGTACGGATTTTGCTAGTCTATCCAATCCATTAAAATCCAGTCTTGATCGTTGATTTAGTGGTTTGTTTAACTTGTAAATGTATATTTTCTTTTGCTTAACTTGTTCTCGAGGAAGAAGATGAAAATGGAACCAGAAATATTTATGGGGTTAGTTAACCCCACATGACCCCATGTTGGTCTGCCCCTGTTTACAAGTCAACTTTGAGACATTTTCCAACAAGCTCCACCTTCCTAAACATATTTTGTTATTTTTTAACCACACATTCTCCATCAAAATATTCCAAAATGTATTTTTATTAAAAATAGGATTCAAACAGGCTCTTAACTCATAAACTTCGAATGATAGTGATGCGTCAATCAAATGCATGGACAACGCATCCCAAATGTTAGTGACGAAAAACCAGGCAAATAGAATCTCATGCAGTGTACATAGCGGCGGACCTAGCACCTAGCGAGGGAGTGTTGCCACGCATGCTGGGCTCCGCCAAAATAATGACTAGCAGAAGGAAGAAGGAGACCGACGAGGGTTTGGCTTCATCTCTTTTGCTTTTTTAGTTGGGCCTTTTTGTACGGGTTGAATTTTTTTTAGTTGGGCCTTTATTTTTTAATTGAACTTTTAAAACTCCTTGCCGCCATGAGTCTTTTTAACTTTCTCTTCTCTTTTTTTTTTCTTTTTTTTGTTTTGGTGTTATTTTTTTATTTATGTGTTATGATTGTCCTTACTTATGTGAATCATGATTTATGTTCTATGAGTTAATTGGCAATTTGGCATTGAAATGAGAATTGTGAATTTGTGAATTTGGGATTTGGGATAAATAAATTATGTTGCACTATAATTGAGTTATGAATTGTAATTTATCATTTATGAGTTTTGATTTGTTTGTGAATTTTTGTTCAGGGAATTAGGATAAGTGAAAAAGAAAATTGAGAAGATGTTGGGCTCAATTCAACAATGTGTACTCTGTTTTTTAATCAATTGTAATTGAAAAATAAATTGGAGCATTCTGCAATTGTAAATTATGGAATGATTTTTTCAATCGAAACGAAAGTCCATACCCATTTCTTCCAGTTCTAGTGGTGCATTTAGTCCCGCCACTGGTTCTAGTCGAGCACACAATGTGTTAAAAATACAAAAAGGTCTCAGGTTCAATTCAATATGAACGATCTTGTATCTGATCTAGGGAAACGCCTCCTTACTGAGTCATACCATCCTAACATACGGCACACTTAGAGAGAGGTCCTTGTCAAGCACATGACCATGACTTTCTAAGAATATCAATGGGAAGTCATAATAGGTGTTTTCGGAAAGAATGGTTCGTTGAATTTGATTGGTTGGAATATAGTGTAGAAAAGGATGCAGTGTATTATTTATATTGCTAAATGTTCAAACCTGATATAAGGGGTCAAGTGAGTGGACATATATTCACTAAAACTAGCTTTAGGGATTGAAACCACAAAAAGACATTGAAAGATCATGTCGGTCTTTTTGATAGTGCTCATAATCAATATTTCACAAAGTGTACCAACTTGATGAATCAAANGATGAATCAAAAGCAAAGTATCTCATATGTTACTTCTAGCCAAAGTAGTAGTCAACAAAAAAGTTATGGGACGACGTTGACTAAGGTGCTAGATTGTATTAGATTCCTTTTGTTGCAAGGAATAAAATTTTGGTTTTCTTCATTTTTTCATTAAGGAGTACATAAACCAAATTCTGGTTTGTTGTTCTTGTGTGTTGAAGTGATACTCACACAAGAATAAGTCGTTATATTTTGGGAGTTGTTTGCCATAAATCGTAGATACTATTGTGGGGCAAATTCGACTTAAGGACAAAGAGTTCAACACTTGCCTCGACTTTTTCATTTGGCGTTATTCATTTGAAGGTTCATTAGTGGTACTCCCTCGAAACTCCAGCAAAAGTTTGATAAAGATTCTATGGACGTTTGTTTGTCACTCCATACACCATATCCATCCAACAATCTTAAGTCGAATTTTGTGGTTTTTGGAGTGACCATTTTGCTTCGGTTAAACTATTATTGGGTGTAACTTCTTCTACTTTTCTTTTGATTTGGTTGATCTTCTGTTTTGCGTAAATAGAAATGAATTCAATTTTTCATACCGACTATACTTCGAACGAGAATTCGAATATGAGAGCTTTGGAATGATTCGTTTATACCAGCACAATCCTCTAGTTGTTACTGTCCTTCTAAACTTCGTTCCACGTGGAGAAAAATCGGAGAAATTCATTGGGGCCAATTTCAAGAAATGACAACAGAAAATGTTGTTCAATCTCATGACCCTCAACTTGACAAAGTTTTAATATGAAGACGCTCCCGCCATATAAGAAGAGGAAAATAATAAAGCATCACTAATTGCTTTGGATGCATGCAAACACTCTAATTTCTTGTGCAAGAATTATATTGTGAATGACTAGGACAACTCTTTATATAATGTATACAGTTCTAAGAAATTCGAGAAGGAACTATGGGAGTCCTTGAAAAAGAAATACAAGATTGAAGAAGCTAGAACAAAAAAAGTTCATCATGGGTAGTTTTTTGGATTACAAATGGTATATTCAAAAACAGTCATCTGTCAAGTGCAAGAATTGCATGTTATTTTTCATGATATTCGTGCAGAGAATATGTCTCTAAGTGAAACATTTCAAGTGTCTGCAATCATCGAGAAGCTTCCACCCATGTGGAGGGACTTTAATAACTATCTCAATTACAAGTACAAAGTGATGAACATTGAAGAACTTGTGGTCCGATTGAAGATTGAAGAAGATAATTGAAGTTCGGATAAGCATGTTTGGAATCACATACCACAAGCAAAGGCTAATGTGATGGAATCCAACAATAATAGCAAGAAGATGAAGCATTCCATTGAACCTTCGAAGAAGAATGCAAAGAAGTTCAAGGGTAATAGCTACAATTGTGGAAAAGCTGGACATCGCTTCGTCGATTGTCGCAAATCGAGGAAGCAAGCCCAAGTGAATATCACCAAATTTGATGTCATATCAAATGGTATATCTTATATGAATTTGTTGGTCATTATTTCAAAATGCAGCAATGTTCGAAACCTCATGGAATGGTAGGTTGATAGGGGTGCTACCCATCACATATGTATCGATAAAGGAATTTTTACTTCATATACTCCAACCACAAGAGAGAAACTGTTCATGAGAAATTCCTCAAGTTCAAAATTGGAAGGACAAGGCAAAGTGATATTGAAGATAACATCGGAGAAGGAACTTAGCCTCAACAATGTTCTTCATGTACCGGATATTCGCAAGAACCTAGTTTCAGGTTCTTTATTAAGCAAGAACAACTTCAAACTAGTCTTTGTATTGGATAAGTTTGTACTTACAAAGAATAACTTGTATGTAGGCAAAGGCTATGTAAAATATGGATTATTCAAAATGAATGTCCTAACTGTTGTACCAAACAATTCAAGAAATAAAATATCTTCTTCTGATTATATTGTTGAGTCGTCTAATTTATGGCATCATAGATTACGACATACAAACTTTAATTCAATACGTAAGTTAATGAATTTAAGTTTACTTCCAAGTATGCATTTTAATAATGGAAAATGCAAGATATGTGTATAGGCAAAATTGGCTAAAACACCATATCATTCGGTTGAATGAACCACAACACATTTGGAACTAATTCACACGGAGGTGTGTAACTTAGGTTCATACAAATAAAATGTGGTAAAAAGTATTTCATCACATTTATAGATGATTGCACAAAATACTATTATGTATACTTGTTGAAAAGTAAAGTTGAAGCTTTGGAAGTGTTCAAACACTATAAACTTGAAGTTAAAAACCAAATTGAAAAACGAATAAAGATGATTCATAGTGGTAGATGTGGAGAGTATGTTCTACCATTCGAAAAAAATTTGTGCAGACGTGGGATTATTCATCAAATTATTGTATCATATTCACCTCAATCTAACGAGGTTGTTGAACGCAAAAATCGAACCCTTAAGGAAATGATGAATGCAATATTGATTAGTTCATGCTTACCTCAAAAATTGTGAGGAAAACTATCCTTTCGACAAATCATATCCTTAATAAAACACCACACAAGAGTAAGGTAGAATCGCCTTATGCATTGTGGAAAGGTCGAAAACCTTTATACAAGTATCTTAAAGCGTGGGGGTGTTTGGTAAAGGTACATATACCTAAACCAAAACAAATAAAGATTGGACCTAAGACTATTGATTGTGTCTTTATTTGATATACAAACAACAGTAGTGCATATCGATTTTTGGTTCATAAGTCTGATATACTTGATGTACATGAATGTACCATTATTGAATCAATGAATGATGTATTCTTTGAAGATATCTTCCCTTGGAAAGAGAAAGAAGTAAGTTCACAAAAATAAACTTACGATACTGCAATTAAAAACTATCAAGAAGTAGTAATCATCAAGAAGATGAAGAACTAAGGCTCACTAAAAGGAAAATGATTCATAAGGCATTTGGTCCAGATTTTCTAACATATATATATTAGAAAATGATCGTATGACATTTAATAAAGCAATGTCCACTCCTGAAACTCTTTTTTTTTTTTTTTGAAAGATGCTGTTAATAATGAAATTGAATCCATCATGAACAACCATACTTGGGAATTGGTAGAACTTCCTTTGGGGAACAAAGCTTTAGGTTGTAAATGGATCTTTAAAAGGAAATTGAAATTAGATGGATCAATAGACAAGTATAAGGTTAGATTAGTAGCCAAATGATATAAACAAAAGGAAGGACTGAATTTCTTCGATACCTATTCACCTGTTACAAGGATCACATCTATACGTGTGTTGATTGGTATCGCTGCATTGTATAACCTTGAAATGCATCAAATGGATATTAAGAAAGCATTTCTGAATGGTGAATTAGAAGAAGAAATTTTTATGGAACAATCTAAAGGGTTTGTTGTTCCTGGAAATGAAAAGAAAGTGTGTAAGCTTGTAAAATCGTTATATAGATTAAATCAAGCACCAAAAAAATGACATGAAAAATTTAACAAAACTATGTTGTCAAATGGTTTCAAAATCAGTGAATGTGACAAATGTGTCTATATCAAAATTACACTTAACAAATACGTGATCATATGTATATATGTTGATAATATACTAATCATGGGGAATAATTCGAACATGATTACCTCAACCAAGAAAATTTTGATAAACCATTTTGACACGAAAGATATGGGAATAGGTGATGCAATATTAGCGATTAAAATCTCTAAAACATTTGATGGTTTTTCATTGTCTCAATCATACTATATTGAGACATACTTAAAACGTTTAAGACGTATGACAATAAACCAATTAAAACACTAGTTGATTGAAGTTTACACATAGCCTAAAATACTGGTGATCCCGTATCTCAATTAGAATATTCACGCGTTATAGGTAGCTTGATGTATATTATCAACTGTATGCGTCCTGAGGTAGCATATGCAGTCAACAAATTGAGTAGATTTGTAGCGCCCCGAGTTCCGTTAACCCGGATTGCCACGTCATCATCTTTTTGCCCTAATTTTAATAATCAAAATTTGCGGAAATAACCTAATTTTTAAAATCACATCACATTCATAATGGTAATCATCATCGGCCAAACTCATTTAAATAACTTGAAATAATCGTTTTAAAATTTAAATCTCA
>CAIGRH010197464.1:0-14227 GCA_903798295.1 Fraxinus nigra
AACTCAGTACAATTGCATTTGGATATAAAGAATGAAATCAAAAGATCTGACTTGTTATTGAAAATTTGTACAAAACATTGTGCTGTTTTCAAAATAGACTAAAGAAAAAGTGTTCCCTGTTTTTAACTATCCTGTCATTTCTAGGTCCTTGGTCTCCACGCACTGGGAATGAGACTTGCACTAAATTTCATATAGCGAGACCTCTGTCATCTCACACAGATCTAATATTCTTCTAAATTGTGTGGCTTTGAGTCCAAATTTGAGTTGAACTATTTTGTTCCCAATGTTGATGTTAGAATAGCCGTGGCTTTATAGCGAGACCCCTGTCATCTACACACAGATCAAATATTCTTCTAAATTGTGTGGCCTTGAGTCCAAATTTGAGTAGAACTATTTTGTTCCCAACATTGATGTTGGAATAGTGGTGGCTTTATGTGGTATGTGCAAGGAATAACAGTTTTGTGAAATTTGTGTGGGGTTCTGTTAGTGTTGGCCCAGGCATTCCTGATTCCAATGTTGGCACAGGTGATCATTTTATGATTGTTCAGTACTGATGGTGGCATATAATTTTGGTTGTGATCATGGGTGATTATGCCAAATGGAACTGGAGGTACTGTGATGGTGTCATTTTGAGGCTGTCGGTTTGATATTTTGTGGTGCAAAGACAGTAATTTGGAATTTCAATAAAACATCAAATGCATGGTTGGTGCATAGTATTGACAAAGGCTAGACACTCTTCCTTTTCTTCTTTAATATTGTCCAATGCTGTATAATCCTCCCTAGCAAATTTACGATACCACTATGGCATTAGTATGCACTAACAACCGTGCCACTGAGGAAGGCGTGCTGTGGTAGTTAAGCTAATTATTATATGAAAATTCATGGTGAAATACTTTTTGCTATCAGAAAGAGAATGTTATAGAAAGTGTTATATGATAATGTATAGAATCAAAATTGTACATTAACACTAGGAAAAGGTATGTTAACTTTCTCTCTCTACCTCTTCCTCCCTCCATTATAACATGAAATTACCTGTGAAGTTGGTTTCAAGCAGTAGTTAAATGTTTTACCTTTGGTTTAATTACCTTGTATCAATATCCTACTTTGATGTAGATACCTACAACAAGACCTAAATCTCCGAAGCTTGGTCGGAAAAAGAGTTCACCAACTGCCAATTCTGAAGAAAATGGTGGTTCCAATGCTTTCCTAGGTAGGCTAAGCTTGGATGAGAAAGTGTCGCAAAATAACCTTACCAAAGGACCTCTGGCCAATGTCAAGAATTCTTCACGAAAATCTCTTCCTCAGTTGCCGTCTGAGAAAACTACCTTATCTAATGAAAAGAGACATGTTTTATCTCATAAGACAATTGTATCCAAGGAAAAAAGTGAATTAAAGTCCCAGCTGAGCAACTTATCTCGGGAAATGAGCAAAGATGAATCTAATACACAAAACCACGTGGCAGAAGTCGAACCAATCAAGGACGAACCTGTCAAAGATGACGAACCTGTTGTTGAAGCTCAAGCACAGACAAACCCTGTGGTGCAGGAATCTATTGAAGTCTGATACTAAATCGACAGCACAGAACCAGAATGTAAATCTATTAAGCTGCCTTTCATACTCGATCTGAATAAGATTCAATTTGTCCAACAATGTGGACATGAAGGACACTGTATTAAAGGTTGATGCATCATATTATACAAAGCCGCCTACAAGTTTTGATAATCTGATGTACTTTTCAAGATTGATCTTTAGAACTTGGAAGATGATTACTGCAATATATGGTTACTCTTGGTCAATTTGTTGTCCTAATTTATCTTTATGTATGTTTCTGTCGTCTGATGTTGAAAAGTCGAAATTTTTGAGGAATCCTTGTATCAAATGGTTCAAGATCCAAGTGTTGGACTTTTTTTGAATTTTAATTTGGTAACTGCATTGGGGTTGTATTGCTTTTGATGTTCTGAGTAAAAACAAATGGGTTTCTTTTGTTAGTTAAGCTGTAATATATTTTGCATAACCCTCTTTTTAAATCTTTTTCTTCGTCATTGTAATCGTCTTACCTTGGGTTCAGACCTTTTTAGAACAAGTGAATTCATATGTGACAATCAATTCTTATTAATCTTGATTGCAGCCTTCTTGATCCAGTCATTTATGTGTATTGCTTATTTCGTCTGAGGCTGCTATGAAAAGAAAAATAAGCTCTTTAATCTTTGGGACAGAGTTCAAATTCTTGAGATTTATTTTATTATTTTTAAGTTATTCATATTTTAAATGGAAATGGAGACTCGAGGACCATGCTTACTCTAAACATGGACTATACCTCAGTGATCTCACTCTACGCATAGCACTCGAAAGCGTTCAGGCCTTTGTTACCAAAACAGATGTACTGATAGTTGGCAATTTTGACAGAGGTAATCTTCCCGGACCATATTTTCTTTATCAGCAATTTAAACGGTGAGATGGGAAGGATTTAATATTATTTCGTTAAGTCTATCGTTGTTACAGGAAAATCAAGTTGTTTTAGTCGGACCAATGATTGCCCTGAATCCATTTAGCGACGGTAGATTACGTATTTAGTCCCCATCCTTTCATGAAAGTTACGATCGTATCCTTGATCAATTTTTGTCCTCAACCTTGAAGAAATTAGAAGACTTGATCCTACTTCACAGTTTGCATCCATTTCAGTCGTTAGGTCAAGTCAAATGAAGCACATGCTTTTTTACCGAAGGGTAAATTCGTTGACCCAGTTCTTATTTGCACATTTTGAAAAGGTTAGAAGCCTCCATCCCAATTTTGTCAAAAGAAAATCACGAATCCAACTTGATCAAGCTAGAGTTCGTAGTGGGAGGAAAATTTAGGAACCCTACTACCACTCTTACTAGGTGAAGATTTAACCTAGGAAAACGAAGCCCAGAATCATAGTTTTAGCTAATTTCTAAGACCAGGGTCTTTGCTGCTGAGAAACTACTTCGACGAGGTATGGCCAACAAAGTTTAGTTACCATTGACTAAATTAACTCGGTATATTCTTTTTTCAATTTTCTCTCTCTTATCTACCTCTTAAGGGTGCCTCATGATTGGCAACTTCAAAAACTGGGTCAACACCTCCTAGTGGAACTGTTACAGAAGATAAAATCACAGCTGTTTTATTTTAGAAGATACCAATGACCATACATGATCTAGTTACTTAATTCAAATCTAGACTAAAGTCAGTAAGAGGTATTGTACTTCTTGATATTTGTACGTACCAGCTTCTTCTGTAGAGTCCTGTTGCATAGTAATAGTTGATCAGTTTAAGAAAAAATAGCAATTAGTTCTCTCTTTCTGAGATCGAGTTCCCTTTTTAACTTTTGGCTAATGAATTTGTTAGTTTGTGACCCCCCGTGTTCTTGTTCAAGATATGACATCGATATTTGATAGGGTACTCAAATGTAATTACCCCAGTTTATTCTTGCTCGCAAGAATTGTTTTGCTTAATGATAAATATCATAATTCAACTACCCATAATACTGCATATCTGAGGAGGAATTCTTCTAAGGGGAATGAGTATAATCCCGTAGATGAAGTCGTGTATTTCATATTAAAAACTGAAGACTTCACCATCAATCCAGCAAATTAAATACGACTTTGATAGACAGTCGGTTGTACTATAGTGCACAAGTTAGATTACATTGTGAGGGATCTTATCGTGAGAGATGAAAATCTTCTGAGTTTATTTCTCATACTTCAAATAAATAGGTTTTAGTTTATAGTCGAAGAGATGTCATGCTTTCTCAAGTTGCCATCCCTCAAGTTTGTAACCTACTACTCTCTACGCCACATCATATTTCAGGAGCCATAGTTCTAACTTATAATAGCAAGCTTCTCACCTGTATGTCGAGTTAGGCATCCTTGTCCGAACTCTTTTTCTTCATTCTATGTGTTTAAGAATTAAACATAGTTGTATTAGAATTGGACTAAATCACTTGTTCGAGTCTTCTAAACAAACCTCGTCAAGTTGGTAAATCACTAGTGTAAATATTAATAGTACTAAACTAATTTTTTTTTGAATTTCTACTCGTAGGTGTCTGGACCCCCACAAGCTACGATTGTACATAGACACCTGAACTTAGCAATGAATGCAAAAAGAGAACTGTGATTTTTTTTTATTTTTAAATTTCATTTGTAGGTAGTTAAGAGATCAAATTAACCATAATGTTACTCGGTAGAGGATAAGCTACGTCATTCAAGTGCATCTATCCGTAAATAAGGTCACATACGACTATAGAACAAATTTTTTCCCACAAATGTATCCAATAATTTCATGATGAAATAGTGATTTTTCAACGACAGATTCATTGTATATAGACTCATTCTAAGTTCAATGAACTTGGCCATACCAGTTAATTTACAATGTCGTGTCTCCGCATCTACCATCCCAAAGAAAATGAATTTGAAAAATTATCTAACATATATATTTAGGAAAAAAACCCTAAAACTTATTATTCCATAGCAAGTCTCTAATCTTTAAAATGGAGCGTGTTAGTTATTAACCTTTCATAATAATCCTCAGAAGTATATATAATCAGTCATTGATGACTGAAAGCATCTAAATCTACGTTTGATCCATGAATCATGGGCACCTGTTTAAGTTGAGTAATAGTTTGTAGTTTCATAAAATAAAATGCGGGGCCATATCATGATTTAGCAAAGATTTGAACAATTTTCAGCGTTGAAACTTGCCGTGTAACTATAGCGAAAACTTAAGATTAATTTGCTTATATTTTATAGATTGGATACCGACTTGCTAAGATGAAATCTAGTAGTTCCATTTTTCATATTCACGTGCATGAATATTCATCAGCTGCATGGTCTAGCTACATTTTTTTTTTTTTAAAATTCATGGCTTCAATGTCCAATTGTGCCAAAAATTGTATAGTTTGATACAAGTGTAGTTCGAAATAATTCGTACCGTTGATTTGGTGGAGTTATTGGCAATGATTGGAGATCAAACAAATCTCTGGTGTATTCTTTTTCAGTTTATTACCAGCCATTGATCCCTCTAGTGTCCCAATCCAGTTTAAATTATTTATATGTAACACACTTAACTCTTGAACTAGGTTCTATTTTCAGGCCACATTCATTGGCGTGAATCCTTAATCCTAAACGAGAATATGCCCATAACAAGTGTGTGGTCTTCACCATCACCATTATGTTCTATACACACATCTCATTACCATAATTACGACAGAACTATATAAGCATAAACTGCCATCAGGGTCGTCTTCGCGTATTCTTTCTCAAAAGGGATAAAGAAGCCTTTAAAGATAAAAAAACAATAGACAATGATGGGAATCCCTGTGAAATTCCAAAGGCTGGCGGCTGTTTTTGAAGAAGCGGCGGCGAGAAATAAAGAGAGTGAGAGCAGCGGCAGCGAACACTCGCCGGAAAGCTTGACGGATTTGTCTGATCTTGTGAATTCATTTCTTGAGAGAGAAGAGGGAAAGACTAAAGAAAATGATCAAGAGAGAGAGGTAGAATCTGAACAGGAAAACAATTGCCCCGATTTTGAATTGTTGAAAAATGATTTGGAAAGTTTAATAGACTCTGATGAGGAGAGCAGCATTACAAGAAACATTCATGTAGAGGTTGAAAAGGCCTGCCGTGAGATCGGTAATAGCTCGTTGCCGGATTTTAAACGCCGTTTAATGGCTCGGTTGCGGCACAGAGGTTTTGACGCGGGTGAGTCTCCATTTTACTTAATTCAAAACAGATTATATTTTGTTTTGAATCTTCCTACCAAACATGCCCTTACTTCTCGAATTCTAATTAAATAGGTCTTTGCAAATCAAAGTGGGAGAAAACAGGTGGCTACCCATCTGGGGATTATGAATACATTGACACATATGTTTCTGGAACTCGTTTCATAATCGAAGTTTTCGTCGCTGGAGAATTCACAATAGCACGTCCAACAAGCAGTTACACCTCGCTGCTTGAAGTTTTTCCATCAATATATGTTGGCAAAGTGAATCAGTTCAAGAAAGTGGTAAGATTAATGTGCAGAGCCATGAGGAAGTCATTGAAAACAAATGGCCTCCACCTGCCGCCGTGGCGGCGGCTTGCTTACTTGCAGACCAAGTGGTTTGGCTCCTACAGAAGAACCATCAATGAAATTCCAGGCCGGACGGTATCCGATTCCGATGAGGGTCTATCTCGGAAGAGATTGATCGGGTTCGGTCCCGTGCCGGTGATTTCTTACAAATGCAGGGAGGATTTAGGTAGTAGGGTTGGCGGGAGAGTAGGAAACTTGGCTGCGTCAATCTGGCCATTCAATTCAAGGCTGCCTTAGAGCTATATATATGCACACATTGGATTTCTCAGTTAGAATTCAAATTGAATTGGGGGTGTTACTGTGTTAGAATAGATCGTATTTTGTTCCATTTTTAGAAATTATTGCCTGTTTGGTGTAGTTAAAAATTATATTTTTAGTAGATTTTGATAAAACTGATGAAATGTGTTTCACAGTTGATAAAAATTGTAAGTTTCACGAAATGTTAAATTAAAATTAGCATATGTTTGACCTCCATTTTTTCAAAACTTATTTTCAACCGCACATTATTCCATAAAATAATTTTACAATTAAATTCAAAACTTATCTTTATTTTTTAGTCATACATTCTCCAACAAAACGCTATTGTAAAATGCATTTTGGCCCAAAAATGTGGCTCAAACAAGGACTTAATTGTTGTTTTGACTTAGATTTTCATCAAAATTGTAAGCCACGCCAAACAGGGGATATTGTAAATATATAAGTGAACGTGCTCTACTTATATTTTTGTTTCACCTTCGTCACATGATCTGAGTGGAAACAAAGGTTTTTCTAAATTGACTTTTCTTTAGAAGAGAGATTTTGAATTCGGTACTCTCTCATCCACAATGGGGAAGGCCTATTTGTTTATATACATTGATGTTTAAAGGGAAAATTAGGGTTAGGATTTCCAACCTTTCACAAGGTGTAGTTATGGGTCTCCATCTTTTAAAAGTTAAATACCAAACATCGACTGTTGGTATAATGAGAGAGACCAAGATTAGCTACGGTATGTTAATTTCCACATTTTTTTTCTTTTGTACCTTGTGATATCGCCTGTATTTTTCACAACAATGATAATCCCTCGAGTTGGCTTAAGGTTGAAACGTGCCTGAAAAGCTATGAACACATTTATCTTATAAATGGTCGAAAAAGGTTAAGGCACTTCGACAGAAAATTGTTGACAAATACTTTGACATAATAAGTGTTTGCAAGATATGATTAGATGTAGAAGCTGACTGTATTTTAAACAATTAAATGATAAAATGCCACGTGATATTATGTCAAGAATTATATTATTGTAGCATGATTTGATCAAAAAAATGTTGTGATATAGTGTGCATTGGGTACAACACCATTGGGAAGTGTTGCAGGAAAAAAAAAGAGGAGTTGTGAGAGGATTTGGATGGGTCAGAGGCGGCAAAGGTGCAGGGATTTTTAACGCCAACAGGCAACAATGATGTGGTGGTTATGTGGTAGCATTTCACTTGTCATTTACCTCTCGAATGCTCACAATTTATTGTAGTTCTTTTCAATTTCTATCTGTTTTTCGTTCAATATATATACAAAATTACATTACCTATATACTTTTGAGAAGTTTTGATGCTTCTCCCACAGTACGATGATTGCAACTTGTACCAATTTACAATTGTTATTTTTATACACTATGGGGAAATCAAATTGTAGTTGGATATATTTAGTGAAGGACACAATCACTTATAACTAAGCGATTTTTTAATCCCATTCTGGTGATTTTAAACTCTCAAGTTCTATTAGATGTTTGTTTTTCTTCTAAACATTATAAAGGTTTATATATAAGGACATTATGTTCTATTTGAAAAATGTCATAACAATCAGACATTTGACTAAGATTCATAGATTATCATGAAGACATTCTCTGTTTCAAGATCAGCAGTTACCAATATTGATAATGTGAATTGAAATAGAAGGGGAATATGCGAATAGAAATACCAATGACATGCACAAGTGATATGTCCAAAAGGTGAATTTCACAGTAGCCTATTCGAGCATACAAGGCCTATAGTTTCGTCATCATTCTTTAGCCACAGCAGCTTGTTCTTCGCTAAAGAAGTCGTGCCTGGAAACACACCACACTGATTCAGAACGATACTAAAGCATAGACAAAACAACAAGCAATGCTAGGGATTCTACTTTCAACACCACTGATATGTAAAGAAAATTATAGATAGAATTTAGTAAGTGACAAATAACACATGATTGACTGACCGGATTTTTCTTGTAAGTTGGTAGATGCCTGTAGCAGCCATTGCAACGTTCACACTAAATAGGTTCCAGTTCTTCTGCAGTTGATAATCCATGATTTCCCAGACAGAAGAAAAAATTGCAAGACATTTAACTTCGAAGAACTATGCAAGAGAATACAAGGTACAAAATATGGTATAAAGCAGAGAGGGAAATCACTTCACTGCCACATTAATAAACAGATGATACTCTCTGTTTGTCTACGTGCATTTGTGCTTTGGTGCTTCTGCATATACCTATAAGTTTACATTTTATACTTAGTATTAGATCTTTTTCTTCCTTAATATTGCTCAGCTCTATCATATCATTGTTACCAAACGTGCCATAAATGTCAAAACTCAGAATATAAAGAAAACATTGCAAAGACTTTTGCTTTGCATGATCATAAAACCACTAACGTGCCACCTCTTTATTTTTCCTGACAACTTATCCCTTACCTAGAAATAAAGTCACCAGCCCAGAGTGAGGATCACAGATTTAGAATGACAAAGGCAAGATACCTAGAAAGACCTCTTTGCTCCGTGTAGAGGTTCATCATGCAAAAAGATACAACGGGAAGGCATGAATTTGGTCGAGTAAGGCAATTGGAAGCGATTATAAAGGCTTAACAACAGACTCACCGCTGGACAAGACACATGGGCAGAAGGAGATCAATTCAAGAATTATTTTGGAAAGTAGATGACAAGAATTGCACCTCAATCTTATTGTCAGATATAACTTCATAGAAATTTCCTATGCGCCAAGTTTTTGCTTCTTCCCATGGAAATTTCAGAAAAAAAAAATACACAAACATTGAGATGCACATACTTTCCAAAATCATAAAGCTACTAACATGTTGATGGCTTGCCACATTCTTCATTCTACCCAGGCTATCCCACCAAGGACAGCTTAGATGCTATACTTAATAGAATTTTCCTTCTCTGTGCTTTTCCATATGGAATTGGAGAAAATACCATCATTGTGACATGCACGATTTCCACGATTGTAAAGTTACTAATGTGTCAAGGTCTGTACTTTTCTTCTCCCCAATTTTTTACTTCCCTAAAATATCAACCTACCTTCCATTTGTAGAAACCTTGTCAGGGGATTGAAAGAGAGGTCTGGTGTCTATAAATATTAGCTTCAGACACTCTGATCTGGCGATAACAAGATCGCCCAGTAGGGCTCTTACAGCCACTCAAACATTCCAAAGTGGGCTACAGAGCATGTGGAATCTATTATAAGTTCAACTTGGATGGCTCTGGTTTGTTAGGAAACATGGTTCAAGGATGATGGCGAAATGAATTCATTACTCTTCATTAGTTTCCTTCTTTGAGGTAGTCAAAAGGAGGAGGATCCACATGCACAGGAAGCAACAAGGAAAGGTGATTGGCAAAGGAAAGGAAAAATGAAGCAGCTACTGGAAACCTTTTTTTGTAATCTCAAAATACAGATATCAACTGAGCTTTCTGAATCATGCTTCATATTTGATGGGCTAAGAGAAAAAGAAATCAAGAATATGCAAAAGAAGTACAAATTTGAACTAAGGCAAAAGAAAATAAGCTGATTTTTTGACCAAAAATAACGGAATTAAACCTTTACTAGAAATAAGCCACTTGATTTGCCTCTATGCACTAGAGGCGAGTTGTAAATTAGAGTCACATTGTGTAGTACTCCTGTGAAAACCTAAAATTCCATGAATCGCTGAAGACAATGAATCCCCCACCTCAAGAAAGAGAAAAATGTGAAGGAAGAGAAAATGTATGAATCTCTCTCAGCTTCCTCAAGATCAATGTTATACAATCAAAAACACCTTTCACAGTTCTGCTTGAGCTGACTACATTAAGTAGGACCCCCCTCAGAACATATGGAGACTTATCTGTTCTGAGCAAGATAATACACAAAGATGTGAAAGATATTACATGAGATGCAACTAGAAGCTAAAACATAGAGAAAAGGTTATACGTGATAAAAAAGAAAGAGACATACGCAATCCATTTAAATTATGAACTCCACAACATAATTATCTCATCTCAGTAACAAAATTCAGAATATTATTTAGTCCATTACAGTTTTTCATTCCAAGTTTAGGGTTTTCTCTAGTTGAAATTCTAAAGCAAGAAGCCAAAAGTACTGGATGAAGATCGAAGAAAGGGGGCTCAATATGCTAACCGGGAAGAGTGTAATATTCAGGTTTTTGGGAATAAATTGCAGTGTTATCTAATTATCCAATGAAAAAACTATGCGTTGAAGTAGAGAAAGGCCATAGCAGTTAAGATTTTCCCAGAAGAATATGCAAAATAATGTGATGGGAATTTAGGGAACATAGGGTCATCACATAAGATATTTAAAAATTGTACTGCGCAAATATATGTACTCTATCAACAGTTGAACTTACAGGAGTAATCACAGTGCTGTAGCGTGTCCAGATAACTCCGGTGGCTGTAACAGCTGCAGTTGCATGACCATATCAATAAGCAAAATTTGGTTCTATGATCAACATAACTAAAGGGGAAATAAAAAGTTTGGCCAAAAATAATATTTGAAAAAAGACCTTTGTCAATTATACTCACATATAAAAGTACAGGCTAAACACAAACAATTATTAACCCTATTTCGTGCACATGAGATAGACTCATGGATATAAAGAGCACAAAAAATCATCACATGAAGATACCTATCTGCTGTGGATACGAAACTTTCTCAGGTGGTTTAGTGGAGTCGGCAATATTAGCTATGCTAATGCCCCACTTGAATGTTGGCGCCCAGAAATGAACTATAACATAAAAGTTAATTCAAGAGTGAGATGTAAACAAAAAACATCCAACATCAATCGAAGGATAAATAACTTCAAAAAGAATCCATATGAGATAAGAAACAAAATAAAGGACTCAATTTCAGCTATATGATTTACATTCAATTTCATTATAAGACTGTACATTAATTTCCGGTCTGGGATAGAATTAAACTTTGTAAATTGAAGAAAAAAATAGGAAGGGGCAATATTATTTTGTAATTTATAACAGCTTAAGAATTTACAGCTAGGTGCTAGCTTATTCTGATTGCACATTATCTAGCTTGCCAAAGTCTAAACTATTTGAAATGTAACTAGAAGGGATCTTATTCCATATACTGTGAAATTTTCATGGGATAATATTTACTCTAAATGATAACCATAAGAACTTTTCGTTCCTAACATATATATTTATGTCGAACAAAACATCGGTCAATCAATAGAGGCCAAGTGAGATCAGCAAAGAAAGTGCTTTCGTGAAATCTCAGTCAATTTTTTTTTTTTTCAGTAATTGATCTGAAATGATTGATTAGAACATTTTTTTTTCACCATTATAACTTCATAAATTCATGCTAATTTGTTCATTCTTCTCTCTTTCTAACGTCCCACAATTATTTTCCAGACAACTAATTTCCAGCTCCTGGATTTAAAACTTTAATCTAAAATTATTAAAATCCCTTAGCATCTCAAAAGCACCACAAATTTCCCAAACATTCAACAACTTTCTGGACAAAAGAAAATCTATGACTCAATCGAAAACCCAAAATCCAATCTTTTTAATCCCCATTTTAGAATGGGAAAAAAAAAATTCACTAAAAAAAAAAAAAAAAAAAANATAATTAAAGAAAAATAATATTTAATCATGTCGAGTCGACCATATCAAACATATCTACAAATTGTAATACTTGTCTTATTAGACAAACTCACCTCTTCAAGTCTTTTCTCCAAATCCATGCCGGCAGTGTATAGTTGATAGCTAGTTTGAAGACGAGGGCGTCCTTTATAGGCATATGGATTGGATCTAATCTGTAAGATTATTAAATTTTTGGTTTAGCTAGATAAGATAAAAAAAAAAAAAAAAAAAAATTAAATAAAAAAAAAAAATAAATTTTTTTTTATCCACATTTTTTTTTTGTTAAAAAAAAATTAAATAAAAAAAAAAAAAAAAAAAATATATAGAAAAGGTCATATCCGCTGAATGTTAAGATGATAAAGGAAAACTTAATATTCCAAATTTACCCAAATTCGGTTATAGTGTTTATGACTAAATTATTGAATTGGATCTAAATCTAAGAAACTTCATTGTACGTTTATCTATCATCAAACGAAAATCTCATATCAACCATAAAACATATAAGCCCATATATACAATAAATGGTAGAGAAAGAACTGACTAGTTTTAGGGCCAGCTGGGTGATTCCACAGAGCTTGAAATTTCGAGGTCGCCATTAAATCTCCCTCCACCCACTCTCTCTCTCTCTCTGTATTTCCGATGATGCAAATAGGCTGCGTCAAAAGAATCCGTTCTAAAATAATTACATTTTATTATTTAGCAATAAACAAGTAACAATTGTGAGGGTAATATTGTACCATAAATTTTATTTAATATATTACATTTTAATTATAATTAATTTCCTTAACTTTTGTTGATGATAGCAATTATTTTTTAAAATTTATTTGGTGGAAATTTTATTTTTAATGATTCATTCATTAGTAAATCTCATATAAAAATATTTTATTTTCATGCTTTGAAATATTTTTTAGCGCTTTTATTGTTTATTTTTTAAATATGATGGAAAAATAAGTTATTTTATGCTATTTTAACGGACTTTTAGACATAAAACTACTATTAAATACAAAATGTATAAACTAATGAAAATTTAAAAAATAAGAATGATATGAAAAATCGTTAGAGACTTAAGTGCTATAATGAGCAAAGATTAAGAACTTTAAGCCCTTGTTTGATTCTCATTATTTTCAAATTGTGTTTTTCTCTTTTTCAATCATAGATTTTTCAATAAAATAATAGTACATGCAAACTCAAAATTTTTCTTTATTTTTTAACTACACATTCTGCACCATATCACTATTCCAAAATACATTTTTTGTAAAAAAAAAAGAAGAAATGGGACGCAAGCAGGCTGTAAGTATAATTTAAATGTGGTGCAAAAAATAAAAATTGGGGTGTGAATATAATTGCCCTTTCGTTATATTAATTTGGGTAAATTACAGATTCGTCCCTTTACCTTCGCCAAAAGTATCAATCTTTTCTCCTAACTTTTTTTGTCCCTTTTTTTGTTCTCAATCTTTTCAGAAATGAGCACATTTGTCGGACAGTTTTCATCCATGAGCCATTGAAATAGGTTTGTGGACTTTTAATTAACTTTCAAGAAAGGGTAAAATAGTCCTCTCACTATTATTAATAGTTATTTAGAAATAATAATTTAATAAAGAAGTTAATTTAATTTATTAAAAAAACAGAGTGAAAAAACTTCTCTTTCTACCATCTTCAACTCCACCGAAACCAAAAATGCATTTACAGATGCATATATAAATATGGGTAAATTAAAGAGACTCCCTTGAAATTTATGATAATTTCGGAGACACTCGTTCACCTTTCAAAAATTACATAAATCTCGTATGTTTTAAATTTTGAATAACACATGCCTCGTCCAAAGCTCATGACAAATACAGAGAGACTTCTCCTTTTTCAAAAATTACACAAATCTTTATTATTTCAAATTTTGAATAATATATATCTACCCTAAGGTTTATGACGATCGTATAGACACCTAATACCTTTTTAAAAAATTAAACAAACATCTCTTATTTCAATTTTTTTTATTAAGAGTAATGTTATTCATCCCTAATGTGTTTACAAACACAGTTTAGGTGACATTAATGTGACATTAAATGATAGGTGAAATTAAATAAATCATTTAATTTAACCTATCATTTAGAGCCATTTAGACTGTGTTTTTAAACACAGTGGGGATGAATAGCATTATGCATACATGTTGGAATTTGGTTTAAAGATGAGTGTGTTTAAGTCACATTATTTTGGAATAATGTATTTTGGAATAGTAGATTGATGAAGAATGTGAGGTT
>CAIGRH010197489.1:0-11314 GCA_903798295.1 Fraxinus nigra
TAAATATTTTATCTCATTTTGTTAAATAGATAGAAATTAAAACATTTTAGTATGATTCTTCAACCAAAAGACGTCTACTCTCGTCAGTTGAATTTTTGTTTCGAAATCTATTATAGGGAGTATTAGTCTTTCAAACATTTTCAAGTTTTCTAGTGTTCGCCCCCTGCAGTAACCATTGTAATTTCCTATTTTCGTCTATTGTAATGTTCAGCTTTCAAGCAATCAATGATCAAGTTTATTTCAATGCATTTCAATTTCATATTGTAAGCTTTCTTTAAATTGTGATCAAATTTACTTTCGTCCCGACACGACCGAGAAAAGGCGGAAGGTAGTCTAGCGAAGCAGACTATTGCCGTACGATTTTCCTTTATATGCTAAAAAAAAGGTAACCAATGAAAGGTAACCCGTGAAACAAGGACTCTTTTACTTCACTTGCAACTACAACTTGCAAATCAGTTATGCCTCGCTATGCTAGCAAACAATTTGCTACATCACTACTGTGTTCTTTATTATGCTATGCTAACAATACTTCTCCATGAATTATTGGTTGTATCGACAAATTATTTCACATCATCACAATTTCTGGAGCAGAAATTTGGATGAATGAATCAAAAAAATTCTTGGAACAATGCACAAAAATAAGAGAGAGTCATAGCACATTTGGCTGGTAAAAACTAGACAACGAAAATCATCCACTAGCAGTGGAGGCTTCTGTACTTGGGAGTATACAAAGTTCTGGTCATAACATCCTCTGTGGTGTCGGATCAGACGTTGAAAGCTCGGTATACATGTCCGATATTGCTTTGGCGAAGTAAGCCTTTGCTTGGGGCCTCTTTATCTGAGATTCCAAAACAAACAGATGAATCAAACAAACTGTTTTCTTGTTGCTAAGTTAGTTGTGAAGAGACAACAACAAAGTAAGCCTTTTTCTGAACAAATATGAGTTCGGCAAGAAAAATTCTTTTCTGCATTTGCTTCATTGTTTTTCAGAAATTTTTGGTCCCTAAATGAATTGCTTCACGCTTATTTGTTAGTTTCGTTTCTTAGATTCATATAAAATTTTTTTCCCCCACAAAAATTCAGCGTAGCCTTAGTGGGTTTTCAGGATTTATATGAATAGGTAAAGATTCCAGATCCTTAAGAGTTTAAGGTGAGAGAAGAAATTACCTTAAATGTTGGAGTTAACAAGCCGTTCTCTAACGTAAATGGTTCGACCACCAAGGTGACAGCTTTCACAAATTCGAAACCTCTCAACTGTTTAGAAAAGTGTGGAGCCATCAATTGCATAAAAGATGTGACCAAATAAGACCCTTAAAAATCTAAACAAAGCATTGATAAAAATCACCCAGGGAAGAGATTACATGAGCTTCCTTTCCTACAGCATCCATCTCAGCAAGAGCGGCAGCCCTTGCTCTTGGATCATTGCATAGTTGCCCTAAATCTTCATACTGCACAACATGCAAATTCAACCAAGCAAAAGAAGTTAAGATGCACATCTGAGAAATTGAGAAACCCCATTTAATGAAATTAGTGGTATGTAGCAAAGCCGGCATTTCAAATGGATATTATTACACAATGGATCTGTCTTGTTTCTAATATTATTGACTCGTTTTCTAGTCTCTCTGTGTACACAGGGAAGGGGAGTGAGGCCAATTATACGACTCCTTATATCTTTTAAACTGTCGATCCATGAGTGAGGTTCATAAAGAGTGCCTACTCTCATGGTGTCACATTTCATGGAGCATGAAAGGTAGTTGTGCCTCTTGTTTAAACAAATAAAAACATGCCGTACACTCCCAATATCACAGATCATTGTGCACGAGAGGTGGTTGTGCCTCTTTATAATCTTATGAAGGGGAAGTGATAATCTACGCTAAAATGAAAAACAAATACTAACTGATAAAATCGTGACTGAACTAAGAATTTTCCTCTCTCAAGGGCATGTAGACATTTCATTGATTTCAGGAACAGCCTAGAGAGAGGATCTTAGCTAAAAGGTGTCTGGCCAGTAGGCAATTTTTGCACTGGATTGAGCTGATTGGTGACTATAACTGCACCATTAATTATGATGGAATGGAAGAAACATTCATCAGATGATGCAACAAATAATATTAACTTTGGAAATCGATATAACAGATCTCCCTAAAAATTAGCGCTAGAATTCGGTCCAGAAGATATTTATGTTTGCATTGCTATTTAATCCTCAAAGACCAACTTTAATAAATAGGCCCAAAGGAAAAACAGAACACCGATTGTGACTGAAAGTGTCCCATTGTGCACATGTATGACAACAGATAAATAATAACAAATGCAGCTAGCTGTCCGTAGTCAACAAAAAATTGATGAAAGGACACCTGAAACAAATGCAACATCAACATTGCAGAGCTCTCAGGATGTGAATTTTAATGGAAGTGTTTTGCCAACTGAAAATGTAGAAAGGATTAAGATTACCTTGATGCCTTCTGATGTGGCCCAATCCTTTAACACGTCTGGCTCCACAAATACTACAGCAACTAAACTGGAATTGAAGCTATCGCCTGTTTCATTGCACAAGTCAATCGAAAGAAACGGTTGGGGGTTTCAAACAGAAAAAGCGAAGTAATATTCTTACCATACACGAAGCACTGCGCAACAAATTTGCACTTGGCATAGACATTCTCAATTTTCTCTGGTGCTATGTACTCACCCTGGGCCAACTTAAAAATGTTCTTTTTCCTGTTTACAGTAAGGAATTTAGTATTAAACCATCCTCATAACCAAAGGCAAAAACCATTCTTCAGAAAGAATGTTAAGAAACTTAAGATTGGACCATTCCTGAAAGCATTCATCAAGTAGTATCAAAAGAAAAAAAAGGGTATCGAAGAATGACAAGAACCCAATATATCGACCAAAGATCTAGAATTAAAATTTTTGTTCGCAAATCATGACTTGAAGTCTTTCACCAAAGTAAGCTATTCATGTATTGATTATAACATCAATATCCTACAAAATGTTTAAACTTTACCTATCAATAATTTTAAGACGTCCACCAGGTAGCCATAATCCAATATCCCCTGTGTGTAGCCAACCTTCATCATCAATTACTTCTCTCCTGTTAAGTTATTCAAGAGTGAGAAATGTTTAAGATTTCCAAATCTATCTTGAGCATGCTAGATACAATACTTGAAACATACGCACGTCAGGATTTCATCTTTGTAATAGCCTTGGAAAATGATGGGACCTCTAACACAGATCTCCCCACGAGGATGTGGTAGATCTTCAGAAGTGTAATTCATCTCAGGAACATCCACCAGCTTTATTTCTGGAAGAGATAAGAAAATCAGTTTTTTACACAAGCAAAATTTTGTACCTATAAACAATAAAGGCATTTATAAAACAAACAACTTTTTATAATGATTATCCCCTCAATGACAGGATTTACATTTTCCACATCAGTTGTAATGTTAACAAGTTTACTTGACTAGCTATTAACTAAGGCATTAAATGCTAATATTTGTACAAGTCACCGACAACTGCTTACCACAAGCAGGATTGGGAGAACCAACATGACCAGTTAAGGTGTCACTTTCGTCCATTGAGCTAATGACACATGAAGTCTCTGTCATACCATATCCTTCAAGCAGTGGACAGCCAAAACATCTACATGTAGAGTGAAATGTTAGATAAAAAGTGTGAACCCCCTAATTCTCATTAATATAAATACTACTTATCTAGTGCTGGAAGAATATGCAACTTACACCCTTAAAAACTCCATGACATCAGGAGACAATGGTGAAGCACCTGAAGTCATCAAACGGACTCGCCCGCCAAGTTTGTCTTTTATTTTATTGAAGACCAATCTATCCCACATTGGTGATGGTTTTCTTCCTGAAATTCAGAATAAAATGTATTCATTATAGAAAGCGTCCAAAACTAGATTGTGAAGCAGGAATCAACAAACTGTCAAACTCCATATCCTTTGGGTGATAAACCAGAAAATAACAGACATGAAATATGAAACAACTGGAAAATAAATAACAAAAACCTGGAGAGATAATTTGAAAAGAAAGGAGGAAAAGAAAATAGTGAAAAGAACGAAAGAAAAACCAACACTGTTAAGAGGAAAAAAATATTTAAAAAAAAAAAATAGAAAGCATGGATTAGTTGAAATGACTAGGTAGTTTCATGAAGTCAGAGATTGCAATCAAAGAACTCAAACAAATAAAGGAGAGACATAAAATGTAACAAATAATAATTTAATTGGGGATAAATCAATGAACTCAACAATCCTAGTTTTGTCTTCAATTATCTCACTGTAGTCCTTGATAATTGTAATCCCTGATCACTAGGCATCATACAGCTAAATAGATTTTTTCCCTTGTCTTAGTATAGAGGATTCCCGCTATTTTATACTCAAGTACGCAAAATACACAATAAATTCCCACCATTACGGTATCAGAGCTTTAGGATTTTTTCTAAAATTTTGCAGCTGATTAATTTGGGACTGCACAGCCTAGCCTGCATATTCCACTGATTTATATTTTCCTGTTAGTGTTGGCTGCTGCTTGTTCCTTTTTTCACATTCTTAATACTGATCGTGGAACATCTGAAATAGCCCCTACAGTCCAAGTTTTGAATGTTCACAAACCTCCTTCAACTAGAGGATAACTAGGACCTTTAGGAATCATTTCTTCTAAACGTTTAACTCGAACAAGATCTGATGTCGCTTCTAAGGATAATATGAAGTACAAAAACCAAAGAAGGAACTGACTGGACAACTAAAGAAACAATGCCAGAAAGGAAGTTTCAATAAGAACTACCAAAAATTCAGTCTCAAGTCCAACCAAAAGCAGCCAAAATCCATAGCAGCATGACAAAAGTAGAAAAATTGAGATAGAAGATCACGATCACCTTGAAATTGAAATTAAGTGGTCATTGCTTTCGAATAAGTGGACCTTTCAAAATTAAACTTCTAAAAGATGTCATACACAATCTTCGATAGATGAGCCTCAATCATACACTGGAACTGTTACGATTAGTGCTCTGAAAACACAATTTGTACTCGAAAATTTTCTGAATAATAAACAAATAAATATTTGTTTATTTTTTCTTTTCTACATCATTCTTTTCAATGAGAAATACCATAAAAGTCTGTTGATCATGCTAGACAAAATAATTATGTAAATAAACATTTTATGTGTAAAAGATATAGCTCATAATACATAGCCTAAAATAATAGTTCGTAATCAGTGAAAAGACCTAGGCAGTTTATAAGCTCGTGTTGTACTCATATCACTGTTTGGTGAATGGTTTGTATTAACCATATTAGTGACTTCCAAGTGGAGACACAAGTGCATTTTGCATGCATTGAACATGAGCAAATGAAACTCAGGCAAGCCCCATTTTTTTGAAAGAATAGGTTTGTAATAGCGACTTTTTTGGAGAACATGTGGTTAAAAAATAGGGAAAAGTTTGGGTTTACATGTAAAATTATTTTATTGGAAGTAAGTGTGGTTAAAAATGAGTACGTGGAAAAATGAGTTTTTATATAATGAAGCTCAAATAGGGGATCAATTTGGTATAAGAATCATTAAATCATTAAATTTCACAAGATCATCAGATGACCTATTTTAATCATAAATGAGTAATGAACTTGCTTACATGACTCAAGACTTCTGATGCAATAAACAGTGAGATGTGATCAATACCTTGATGCTTTAGGAGTTTGAGTTTGTGAATATTCAAATATCCAGAAAAGGAATTCATAGAACTCTTGCAATAAGCGAATGTAGTCATCTTTTGGTAGTCGGATAAATATGAGTGCTTGGTAATTTGGTAAACTGTTTACCAAATTATTATTTTTGTGACTGAATCACAAATTGATTAAACAGTTAAAGAAAAATGAGATCTAGGGAGAAAATATAAACGGAGGGGAAAAGAAGTCATTTGCTTCAGCTCCAATTATAAATATTCAATGGGAATAGAACATCGACATGTTGATCTTAGGACCTTAATCTAATTATTATTATGCTTCTGCAATTGTTTTTGTGATTCAAGAGGGCAATATCAGTGAAGCTGCCCAATATCAATGGATAAAACCTCGTTAGAAAAATGTAGACCAGGATTGTGCATGGACCATGGAGGTTGAATTATAAGAGTTTGTGGCGGTTTAGGAGCCTCAGCTCATGCATCGGGTTACTGAAATCACCTCTGCTCTCCCATTTCTTTCTATTCAAAAGGCAAGCAGCCCCTAACAAAAAGCTCTAAGACGACTCTTCTTTATATATTACATAAGACCTAAAGTAGGTAGCCACGAAAGCTAAACTCGGCAACTTGTTAGGAGTGGGGTTTGGCATGCCCCTTTCTAAGCAGCCCCCAACAAAAAGCTCTAAGAGGACTCTAACACCTAAAGTAGGTAGCCCCAAAAGCTAGCTACATTTTAACAAGTATGGTACTTGTATTTTACCATATTAGGGCCGCACATGAGACTGGACAGGATAGGGAGGACTTGAGGATCAGAGGTTTGGGAAGAGAGGACAGCCATCCTGCCCTCGCAGTGGTCCTCCCCCCTCCTCTCCTGCACACACATTTGCTGTGTTTTCCTAAATTCTGTCTTAGATCCAGTCCTCTATTGATCCTAGAGTGTCCACCCACTTGTGCAGTCAGACCTAGGATAACATTCCAAAAAAAACTTGGTGGTACAAGGCAAGTACCAATGTCATACGACTGAAACACTGATTCCCTCCATCTTCAATTCATTTGTTTTACGTCTCTGGAACTAACAAATTTGAATCACTCAGTAAAGGTAAGAAACTAACTCGACTTGTGCAGAAAAATAACTATTGAGCTATATTCCATATTTAACTTTCATAAAGGGGAATTAGCGTGTAATGTCCATACCTTTCAATATTATTGTGCAAAATGTCCTACCTTTCATTTTTTGGCATTTTCACCCTTAATTACACTTTTAATTGCGCAAACCATCCTATCAGTTTCCTTGTTAAGTGAACACGTGTAGTCAATTTTCTTTTCAAAATGGAAGGATAATATCTTCCTAGAAAATTTTGCCCCTTTCTTCCCTTTCTTAGAGCATTCTTCCCCTTCTCCTCTCCTCTCCATATCCATATCCATTTGTGGGTACATATGATGTGATGTTGTGCAACATTTATCTAGATCGATCTCTCCGTCCTTCATGTGAACGATCTTATGAAGAAGAAAGAACTTCCAGTTTGCAGGGAAGGAGATCTAATTATGGATCAGCTGGTAGAGCTAACTAGTAAAGGTTGTGGATGCCTTCTTGTTATAGACGATGACCATCATCTGCTAGGTATATTTACAGATGGTGATTTGCAGCGTACACTGAAATCTAGTGGTGAAAGGATCTTCAAGCTCTCAGTGGGAGAAATGTGTAGCAGGTAAACTACTATTCCTCTCCTGTTTACCATCTCTTAAATCCATTAATTGTTTTGGTATGAATAAAGTGCCTCAAGGCCAACATTTAACTTTAGCCAACGGAGTAATCAATTCAAACATAAAGAATCGGTGAAACCATTATGTGATTATATTGTAATCAAATCATAACATGCATAGCACCATATGAAGTTTGCCACCAGTCATGTTATTCTTCTTCCTTAGTTCGACTTGGACTCCAATGGCAATCACTTCATAGATGAGAGGAGAAGGGGAAGAATGCTCTACGAAAGGGAAGAAAGGGGAAAATTATTGAAGAGACACCACAAGGAAACTGTGAACGCGTAAGGAAAGAAACGGGAAAAATTTCCTAAGACGATATTACCCTTTCATTTTGAAAAGAAAATTGACTACAGGTGTTCACCTAACGAAGAAATTGACACGAAATGGACAGAAGAACGGTTTGTGCAATCAGATGTGTGATTAAGGGTGAAAATGCTAAAAAATAAAAGGTTGGGACGCTTTGCACAATAATATTGAAAGGTAGGGACGTTATGTGCTAATTACCCTTTCATAAACTAGAAACTATACCTTCGCCAACTATTAAACGAAAAGGTTAAGTTGTTGTAAGTTGGAATTCCTCCATCTAAAACATAAGAGGAGTTGTTTCTATCAGCGAAGTTTTCTGCCTTCATCCAATCACTTCCAGTTTGCGTTTGCTGGTTTACTTTACAGGATTTAGATTCATATTCAAGTATATCTGCGAATACAAATAGAAAGTTGGTTTTGTTATCGTGGCTTCACAAGCAACTTTTTGTTAACATATAAACCTGATTTCAGAACTACATACATTTAGTCTAGGTTGAACTTTGATACAACCATAATACTTCAAAAAATCTTCTTTTATTACTTCACTCATTTCTTTGTCACATGATAATATCTGTGAATAAAAGATTCCAAGACATTTTTGTTTAGTATCTATTAAATCCACCCCACCCAAGTAACCCTTCGATACTCTGCACATTCTGATATTGGTGAAAGCCTTTCTTTTCAAAGATATGCTACTTTTGCAACAAAACACACTAGTGACAACTACATACAATTATTAATATAGCAATGTCACATGAAGGAAAATAAAGACAAGCTGTGGCTGATCGTACCACCCATTACAGCTTGCTTCTTTGAATTGTATGCTGCGTTAAATAGCCTCTCCTTTAGAACACCAGAAGTCTTTACAGCATTAGTTATCCTACAATGAGCCATACAAAAATAAATACAACTGAGAGAGCTCACTAGTAAACACAACTATCATTTGGTAAACATTTTAACAATAATTACCCAGCATATATTCTGTTGTATAAACGAGGAACACTGGAAAATATGGTAGGTCTTAGAGAAGCTAAATCATCCATCAGCTTCAAGTTATCCTGCAGAATAGTAATTCCGTTTCATACATAAAGCTGTTGCAATGATAATATTCAATTGAAGATGTATAGCAATCATGGGTGTCTCTTTGCATCAAGATCATTAACACAAAGCAGAAATTCAAAGAGTTCTCGACAACTTTCAACTAAACTCATTTGGGCTTTTCCAGTTTAATTTCCCTTTTTTATGCATTAGCCTATTGTTGTAACCTGAACCAAATATCCAAAATGTCAGATTGACTTGTGGATCGCTGTTGTAACGACAATCGCTTGATATTAAAAAGAAATTTGCTTGCATTTCGTCAGCTTCTACAGATTCACCCAGTAAAATGTAAAAAACAAGTCTCGTCATGCTTTAACCTCTCGGTCAAATTATAGATAAATGATTTAAGTACTTCAACAGGTGGACAAGTTTGACATTGCCCACATAGGAGATCAGTGATGCTTAGAGCTAATATCTATGTATTCGTGCAGGAAATTGCCAGTTCATCTAAGACAAGAAAACTGTATTGCTCACAAGGGCATCAAGAATGCCAAAGCTCAGCTAGGGGGGTGTTGAGAGAGAGAGAGGGAAGGAATTTTCTTCTTTCAAACAGCCATCTTCCCATATTAAAAGTTCGCTCTTTGTTCCTCTGAAATGGAACGCAAGCAAAGGTAGAAAAAATGAGTATATAACTACATCCCAAGAAATAAAAATATCATGTGCAGATCACATACCCCCTGGTAGAAGCCAACAGCAGTGCCATAGTACGCTGACAGAATCTGATTAGCTCGTTCATAGATGTGTGCCAGGGGAAGATAGGATATATATCTATTAGAGAAATAATTATCAACAATATGACAGGATGGAAGTGAAAAGAAATTGTGATTTCCAGCAAAACTCACACATCTGAGGGTTGAAATTTGACTGAATGGCTCACGCCTGCAACACTTGCTATCAAGTTGCCGTGTGACAAAACAACTCCCTTTCCAAAGACAAGAGAGAGGAGCAATGTCTAAATAACCAACCATTTTATGTAAAATACTTAAGTGAATATCAAAAACTGAAATTCGAAGTGCTACCTTAGGTGTCCCGGTAGTACCACTCGTATAGCATATAGTGGCTACATCCTCAGGCTTTGGAGGGCAAAATGGATGGATATTACTTTGGCCCTGTAAGGGAAAACAATTTTAGCAGATTAAAATTTTATTCATTCAGTAATCAGTCAGAAAACAGAAACATCTGTAATAGGAAACAGTAAACCGTCATGGTGCCACCGCCAATCACCTAATTAAGACCCATAAATAGTATGATTCTATTTTATTCTCCTATTATGGACAAAAAATAGTAGTAGTCAACTGGAGAACTAACTGCACCAGAATAAAAGATTCACATATCCAACTACTAACATAGATATCAACAACAATGTCAAGAAGCATCGATAAACAATATAATATCAGAAAGAAAGCGAATCCATGAGATAAATCCATCAACTGTTTTAGGTATACCATCTTTTGCATATTAGAACGTTACAAGTTGAGAACTCTAATATTCACATTTCAGCGAGTTAATTTGATCGTAACGTCTTTTCTTATTGCGTAAATGCATCTTCAGAGAAGTAGAACTACAAGTTTGACTGTTTGAGATTTTCTTTTTACATCTAAGAGAAGTTTATAAATCAATTCTTAAGAGACCAAGTTCTTGTAGACGATCTAAGTAACATAGCACAAGTTAAAGACCTTCAATCATGTTACAGATATCACGTTTGATGTACAGAAACAAAAATGAAAACATCTGCAGACAGACAATTTTTCTCGAACTAGGTACTAACGTTTTCCCTATTTTGCTCTTGCACTGTGCAAGGTGTCCAATATCAAGAAACAAATATGTAATTGCCTATCCGAATGAAACAACTATCTTGGAACATGTAGTTAATTTAGACATCAAAGCACAGATTTAGAAAAAGCTTCTCCAAGTTCTATAAATGAATTGAAATCTCTCCTATTTTTCCTACTTTTTCCCTTTTCTTAGTTCAGCTATACTCTAATCTTGAAGGATATGCTTCAATAAAAATGTCGACTAACTCTCCATGTTTTTGAAAGCAGAACTGCAAATTTCCTACAAGATATAACCACAGAAAGCAAAGTAAATCGAGGCAGGAAAAGCACCACATTAGAGAAGATGAACAGTCAGAAACGAGTCCACTACATAGGAGAAAGTTTGATGAGGAATAATGTTTCACTGCATTTTTAATCATGGAACTCAAGGGACGGAAGGGGATAAATTTCCGGTAGTACTGAAATGTCCTTTCAAAATTTCCTGCCAACCCTCTTGATCTCCAGTATGAAAGTTTATCTAGCATATCTCTTCTTGACTAGATGAATCTCTCAAACATCATTGCACTTATTAAAGGTCATCTTCTCCAGTCAACTAAAAACGCTTTAACTCGTCTCTTTTTCTTTATAATTTAAACTTGTTAAGTCGTCTCCAATCATATCTACTTTTACGTATGTCAGTATAG
>CAIGRH010197506.1:0-11359 GCA_903798295.1 Fraxinus nigra
TCATCATTTGTCTATTTTTTAATTGTGCCCTTTAATATAACATAATAATAAAAAATTTAAATTTCAAAATTAATAAATATTTTAAATATATAATTATACATATATATTACATACAAAAAATAATAATAATAAAATTGGTGCCCCTACACTAATAAGGCCATGTGCGGTCGCTCAATTCACGCACCCTCAGGACCGTCTCTGCCAGCAACGCATCCACACCCTCACCACAAAGGTCTCCTTACAGTTCCTTTTGAACAAAGATAAATCAAGAAGCAATATCAAAGATAGACCGAACAATTAATCACCAATTGGTACATGCAACCAGTATAACTACAGGTGAAGATGTGTCCAAGAAGCCTCCACAAATCATCAAGGCTGAAACCAAACGAATGAAGGTGAAGTACAAGGCCACTAATGACTAAACTATGGGAACATCTTCTATTCAAGAATTAGAATGGATATAGGACGGACACGAAAAAGCGAGTGATATGTCCAAAAGCATAAACTTTGGCTAACATGATTTTGGGTGAAAACTCTAGGAGATCAAATTTCGATATGTTGCATTACATAGGCGACAATTTTTCTATATACATAAATATCATCACTAAACAAAATGCTCACTTCTAGCCAGCTTACAATTCAAAAAAAGTCCTGCAAGAAACAGAGCTAAATACATCATAATGGATCATCATGACAAAGCAAACACTGGTTCGTGGATTAACTTTTAAAGGCTTTTAATGAAAAAAGGTTAACAGGCGTATAAATAGAGCTAAATCGAGTATTATCAACCTTAAGGTTTTTTCGTGTTGAGGTACTTCAGTTGGCCAACAGTTCAACTTGACAATTTGTCGGAATTTTCCTTCTCAAAATGTCCAAACCGTTTATTGACGCGCCTGAATTCAGTTAATCGTTTAGACAGGGCAACAGTTTTAAAAACAGAGAAATTTTACGGATATCATCAGCAAAATTGAGTGTTAACCAAAGGGACACAGCCCTTGTACTTCACTTTGAGTACTCTGCTGAAGATCTCACATTTCATGTTACTGCTTTAGGACTAAATTGTTAATAATCTACATTTATTTGGTCAAGGAAATTTCTACTCATGCATTGTGGTGCAGTCTTATCAAAGGACTAAACTTATCTCTTGCAATGAGATGCATTTTTATCACGAAACAACTTTAAGAGGCAAGATATGAGCAACCCCAAGTTCCCCCAGAACAAGAATCCTTACAATTAGATTAGGCAAAGCTTAGATTCCAAACCATACAATTTATCACCAAATAAGAAACCCATCCCCACTACAAAATGACACCTTACAGTTCTTTTTTGAACAAAGATAAACAAAGCAATTTCTCACCAACCTATATGAAGATGAATGCAAACAACTTAACAATGAGTAATTAAAGAAGAAGAGAAAGGAGAAAGAAAGAGGAAAAGAATGGAGAAAGACTTGAAATTGTATTCAATAATAAAAGTTGTATCCTGTTATGAATAAAGAGAGCCTCAAAGGAAAACTAGGGTTTCCTCTATAAGGAACAAACTAAATTGTCTTTAAAACTCAATAAGAAAAAATAAGGAAAATAACATAAACCCTATACGCCTAGAATAGACTTTTCATGTTGCATCACTATAACAACTTTCTTCAAAATAAATCATTCTACAACCTTAAGTGCACAGCAACCAATGAAGAAGTGTCCAAGAAGCCTTCAAACTCATTATATGTTAAAGGCTGAATGACAAAACAAATGAAGGTGGGTACAAAATGCCAGCTTACTCTTTTTCTCTCAAGTATAATTGCATCTAAAAGAAGAACATGGTCAAAATCGAAGTCTTGATTGTAATTTGTAGATGGAGCCACTTCCATTGATATCCAGTTTCTCTCCCTCCCAGAAGGCCACAAAAATTACACAAACAGGTATGGAGTCCCATTTTTCCCATCCCATTAAAAACCTGGCATCCTTGCTTAGTTGCTTATACTTATATCTACGATATTATTCAATATTATTGAGGCATGTAGCCAATAATATATAACTAACCTTCCATCTCAAAGTTATGGTATCATGGTATACAATTTCAATCAAAGTTTATTTTCAGAACAAGGTTCTTACCGAACTCCCAAGAAAAACTCAGTCATTACACTTTACCTTCCCTTTTTTTCTCTTTAATAAGCACCAAATACAACATTCATAACAGACTAAACATGAAGACTATCTACGTTCAAGATGTATCCAACTCAAACTTTTCGCGAGTGATTCTATTGCTTACTGAATAAGCAAAAAGGATATGCTTCCCCTTATCCTTTTGCACTATGCATTGAAACTGGCATGAATAGAACCATTCATGCAGGTCTGTTCACATGGGTTATCCTTGTGCAATTCTAGCTAGTTAAGGGTTAGGGCATAAACGACATATAGCTCGGCCAAAACGCTTATAATTTCCTGTAGAAGAAGGTGCCGACAAGAATGGTAATTTATTTTTTAACTGTCCATTCTGACACTCTTCGCCTTCTACCTATTCACATGGCATCATCAAACATTACAAGTCTTGGATAAGAATGTATAACGCACTAGAACACCACCTGATAGTTAGATTTCCATATTAAAATTTAATCTTGTTAGCTGTTTCCTATCTATTTTAGAAGCTGATAATAGTTGTGTCCTACTACTACTTGACCATATAATTCTCATTCACTAGAATTGGAAGCTTCAGAGGCACAGATATCATATGTTCTGATTTTGCAACCAAATTTATGACGATTCTAAGGCCCCGTTCGGTAGGGATTAAAATCCAATAAAAATTGAAAATATGGCCGTTATTGGGTTCTACTTGTCTAATAAAAGTCAACAATAACGGCTAGTTTTTTTTAATTTTAATCTCTACCGAATGGGTCCTAAATTTCCAATTCAGTTTAAGAACTTCATGGTTAGTTTAAACAGCCTCTTTCAACTCATTAGACTAATGCTGCAATTAATCGATGTAATTCTCTTCCCTATCTGCCTTCTGACTTCTTTTTTTTATACACCAAAATTTCACTAAAACGGAAAAATATGACCCCATATATAAGATGCAAAACACAGCTACTCTCTAACTTTCAGAAGCAGACACCTTGATCCACGAATTAATGAAAATTGTAATGGTTTCCCCACCTCCAAACAAAAAGAGGAGATAAAACAAGAGTGCATTTTGCATTTTTCCGATTGGATAGGATTCTCACTCTCTCCAATAATTTATTGTTCAGTCACATCCACAGTAACGTGTAATGGGATGGCAAAGTTTATGGGGAAACATAGTTATTTTAGAACCTTAATTTTATTCTGCAGGTCAATCAAATGAGTCAGATATGCCTTGTGATCAGCATAGTCCATAATTAAGACCTCCTTCCGAAAAATAGAAAGGGAAAGAACGAGCAATAAGATCATACAGAAACTACGATTGGCTCAACAGCACTAGGATTATATAACTTTTAGAACACACAATCCATGTAGGGCGTGACAAAGTCTACCCCTTTTTGGAAAAAATCTACTCTGTATACGTTAAGACCTAAAACTTTGAAAACAACTTGTCCATTTGACATTATTTTTTAACAAAATGAGCTCAGATTGCCATACCATTAACTAACCTATCCATTTCAGATTTATTTATTTTTTCCAAGACCTTAGGCACAGCAAATACAATCAATCGTGTCTGTTTTTCCTTGTCTTTTCCCTTACATTTTTTTTTGTCTCAACCAAGTTGGCTATAAAACTATGTTGGTTTACAACCACAGTGAACATACCATACAGTCAGAGCAACTCAATTAGAAAGAATGGTCTAAACATTGATATTAAAAAAAAATACTAATGGGACAAATGAAAAACATAACTTCCATTTGCACCAAGCCAAAAGCATGAGACGAAAAAAGAAAATCTGTAATTAATTTAGTATATAAATAGACATCACTACCAAATCACAGTAACACCACCATTGCACTATCAGTTCAAACTTCAAAGTCTTAATAAATCCAGTCACACATCCCCCAGAGTAAAAAAAAGGACAAACGACAAAGGAAAAGAATTCACAATCATAATAAATCAATGTAATCAAGCCAGTTGAAAGAAAATTAAGACAAGGACCACCTCAATTCTTATTGTAACAATTACTGTAAATGTCCCAAAACACACCAATTTCAAATGTTTTCTTATCTACACATTGTTTTTCTGGTAATATAAAAGCTAAAGAAATCACAGAAATTACCCTCTCTAGCACACCACTATTTTGTCAGACATCCATGTTTTCCATCTGAATGCTGCTCTTGAGTGGCACATATTCCCCAAGATATCCACCGAGGTGGTCATACAGCGCACTCTTATCAATTCCCTGATGATGATAGCTCTTGCAGACATAGTAAAACACACTCTGTACCAATAGCCCCACGAGATTCACAATTACCAAAACCCCAACGAGGAACCCACCGACCATAATCCTTGAGAACACAAAGTAATCCTCTCCACCGTGCACCACAATTGACCCAAAAAGTCCATTAATCACTCCACAAATCGCCAAGTACCCAAAAACCAGAACAAATCCCATGCCAATTTTCCCCTTCAACAACTCGTAGCTCTTCTTCATCGCTGAAAATCCATAAATAGGCTCAAGAACAGACACCACACTAGCCAGATGCCACAATGCACTTATGTAAACATGCACAACTAAAAACAACAAGAACACAACCAGAATCGAGAATATAAATAAGACAACGTTCTGGGTGTCCACCGCAATAATCAGAAGCACGAGAAATCCCAAGAAAAAAATATTATAAAGGACCATAGTGAGAGAAACCCACAAGAAGGTGATGAAGAGGCGCTTGAAGACACTGGGAATGGCTGCCATGGTGGAGGAGAAGGAGACTGGCTTGGAGGTGTAGAGTGAGGCGACGGTGAAGANCACTTATGTAAACATGCACAACTATAAACAACAAGAACACAACCATTATCGAGAATATAAACAAGACAACGTTCTGGGTGTCCACTGCAATAATAAGAAGCACAAGAAATCCCAAGAACACGATATTGTAAACGATCATGGTGAGAGAAACCCACAAAAAGGTGATGAAGAGCCTCTTGAAGACGCTGGGAATGGCGGCCATGGTGGAGGAGAAGGACACTGGCTTGGAGGTGTAGAGTGAGGCAACGGTGAAGACAACGGCGGCGGTGGAGAGGAGCGATAAGGCGAAAAGGAAGATGAGGTAGCAGAACTGGAAAGTGAGGAGCATGGACCACTCGGATGAGGCGGCATGAGACCCAGTTGGCTCGGACTGAAGCTGGGAGAGGATCGGGTGGGTGAAGAGGGAGTGGGCCAAGATGGCGAACGACAGCGGGAAGATCAAGGTTATGGTTATGAGGTAAAAGGTCTTTGGGGAGTGTTTAGGAATCGAAATTGATTCTTTTAGGACGTCTTGGATGCTCAAGAATTGCAGTTCTTCAGGAGGCAGATCCATTGGGTTAATGGGATTATGGGGATCTATTCAAATTGCACAGAAATGGGTAAAATTAGGTTTTTGAGATTGTTGGGTAGGTGGACTACTGTGCCGTGCCGTGTGGGCGAGGGGGGAGGGGGGGTTGGGGTTCGCCTGAGCTGTAGAGCAGCAGATCCAACGACGAGAAAGAGTAAAGGCAAAAGAAGGTGGAGGAGGTGATACTGATGGGTGTTATTTTTGGCGAGTTAATTTCGGTCCCTGAAGTTCAAGAAATTTTTCAAATTGCACATTGACATATTTTTTTGACCTATTTAATCAACTTTTACCAAAGTTAATTAATGTTACACAAGTGGTAACATGTGTATAATTTATGCACAGTTTGACCATACCCCACCCACGGGCTCATAACCTCGAGCACTTCCCTTAGAGTAGAACTTTATCGAGCTCGAAGTCATGATAACCTTGAGTAATCTCCTTAGGCCAGAACATCCTCGGGCCATTTGATCGAACTCGACCTCGAGCTTAAGGTCCTTAGACATCTCATGCCCTTTAATATCATTTTCTCCTTCCTTTATATTAAATTCTCTAACATAGAAGGACTCAATTACTACAGCTAAGTGTTATCCAACCATAACAGTTCTACAATTATAAACGAAACTCCAATGCCCAGTTATCACACGACTTTCATGTCCTTTAGGGCTCTTAAATAGATAGGGCATCCAAGTGATTCAATCTTGCCAAAATTGCACTGCCTAACTCTATAAATACAAGTCTTTCGTTCATTATTGAGTTATGCTTTTACATTGATTCAATTCATAGCCTCATGCTTATATTTCTCCATTTGCTAACTTAGCTTTGGAGATACGATGATGACACATCTCGATACATTTGTTTCTAGTTCTGAATGTCTCGTTCGTGCTCAAGTTTTGTCATCGAGCTCAAGTTACAGAAGCTCTGTTCGTGCTCAAATTTTTTTCATTGGACTCGAGTTACGAAAGTCTTGTTTTTGCTCATCCCCAATCATCAAGCTCGGGTATTCACAATGCAGATTTTTAATAGCATTAAATGCTAACATGTATGTCGATTAACCCCCATTATTCCAGTTAACCTTATGTTTTGGATCCATTGTGACCTCTTTACTTGTCATTAATGATAAAATATGAAATTATGGTTAAATGAAGTGATTTGGTATTTTGGTTGATCACGAGGTTTATTCCCATAAAAATTGCCTTTTAATTTGAAGATTCATGATTTTATGACATAAACATAACGATTGCTATTTAACGTATAGGGTTAACAACAAGTGGATGTCAATGTTGATGGAATGTTGCTAAAAGAGAGACTGATCATGTATATTATTTGAATGTGATGAGAAAATGTGTCAAAAAATATATTTTAATGATCAATTTGAAATGTACTTAAACTTCAGTGACCATTTGTGAAGTTATCTCTATTTTTGGCTCTTGACTGGGTGCATATTTCACCGGCACGTGCAGCGTAGAGAAGAGTAGGGGCAATTTGTACTTACACATTTTTATAACACGTGTCTTATACTCATTACATTCATGATCACCATTTTATGAGTCATGTCAGTATAACGCATGAAAAATCTAGTAATTAAAAATGATGAAATAAAATTGATATAATACAAAGGGAAATTAGCCCATAGAGTCCTCACATTTCGCAGTTATTATGGAAAATATTCATACTTTTTATTTTTTGACATTTTCATCCTTATTTTCATCTTTAATTGCGCAAAAAGTCATTTTCATTCATTTTCTCAATTAAAAATTGTGAAATGACGAATATTTCCTTCCCTTTAAATAAAACATAAGGAAAAAGAGAAAAATAATTGCAATCATAGTCCCACTTTTTTTTAAAAGTATAAATGAGTCCCAAATAAATTATTAAAATGGTAATTAGAGCATAATATTCATACCTTTTACTATTATTGCAAAAAAATCCATACCTTTTATTTTATTTTTTTAGCATTTTCGCACTTAATTACACATTTTATTACGCAAACCATTTTTTCTATCAATTTTCACCCAAATTCTCAGTAAAAAGTTTTGAAATGATGAATATACCCTCTCCTATTTAAATAAAAAAGCTAAGGATTAATTTCAACCATATTCCCAATTTTTTTTTAAAAAAAGTGCAAATGAATCCCAATTAAATTTATTTAAAAAATAAAAAACGTAAACGGTCCCAAATAAATTATTAAAGAATTATAAATTTATAAAATATTTAAATATGATGGTATATTCATTATTTTACAGTTCTTTATTTATAAATTGGATGAAAATGAATGAAAATAATTGTTTGCACAATCAAATGTGTAATTAAGGGTGAAAATGTAAAAAAAAAAAAATGAAAGATGTGGACGTTTTCACAATAACGGTGAAAGGTTATTATGTACTAATTACCATTTTAATAATTTATTTGGGACTCATTTGGACTTTTCAAAAAAATTTGGGACTATGATTGCAATTTTTTGTCCTTTTGTTTTCTTTAAAGAGAATGGTATATTCGACATTTCACAATCTTTAATTGAGAAAATAGATGGAAAAAAAACCTTTTGCGCAATGGAATGTGAAAATATGAGTGAAAATGTTAAAAAATAAAAGGTATGAACGCTTTCCCCAATAATAATGAAAGGTGAGGACTTTATTTGCTAATTACCCTAATATAAATTGAAACTTATGCCTCAAAGCTTGTTTGAGAGGAATAGTGATTTGATGGTTAAAAAACTTGGTAAAAAAATAAGGAAAAATTTCGTGTTTACGTGTAATATTATTTTATTGAAAAATGTGTAATTTATAATACGAGAGAAAAATGCATTTTGAAAATAATGGAGACCAAACATGGTATGATTTGTGTGATTAAAAATTTATATACTGCAAGAGATTAATTTATTTATGATTCTCACTTCCTAGTTTGTGGAATTTCTTAAAATGGAAAAATAAGATTCAAGTTGATTTTTTTTCCATTTTGAACTAAAGTGGCGTTAAGAAAACTTAAATAGCAAGTTAACTTGACACACTAATTAATTAAATGACTGGTCATTTGTTATTTCCCATGTATTCTCCTCAATGCTGCATTCATTCCATTTCACCAATACTTTGATGGTCTATCTCGAAAGCCATAGTAACTCGGTGGTCAAGAATAATTCCAGCAACCCTCTTTCCAGCTTTCTTCAATTCAAAATTTCAAATACATGTTGCTTCAGCTTACTTCTGGATACATTCCCGTTATTTGAAAAAATATGGTTTAAATACATTGACATGGAGAACATTATAAATTTTGCACTATGAATGAAGTTTATACTTTGTATGCAACCTTTTCAATCCGCTACATGATGGATAATAGCTCGATATATTGTGGCACCAATAGGGAATATTTCCCTCTTGTTTGTTTATAAGAATTTATATCGGAAAGTTTAGCCACCACTAGATCTCCCACATTAAATTCAAGGAAACACTGCTTAGATCAGCATCCTTTTTGTACTAATTATATGGTTTCTTAAGATAGCTTCTAGCAATTTCAATATTTCGTTTCCATTTTGAAATAAATTCTTAGTTTGAGAGGACTTGTTATTTTGATTAATATCCACAGTATGGATGAGTAACGGTTGCTGACTAGTAATAATCTCAAAATGATTTTTATTAGTGGAAGACCTCTTTGGGGGCATTGAAACAAACTTATTCCTGAGAAGTAGAGATAAAGTGCCGAATATATCCCTCCAACATCTAATTAAAACTCTTAGTCCATGTGTCAGATTAAGGGTGGAAACTAGACTCGTCTCAAAGTTGAACCAAGAAGTTTAAATAACTCGGTCCAAAATATTCCCGTGAATCGAGAATCTTGATCATTGATGATATCCTAACATCACCCTCCCCTAGTTTTTGACAATTTGTTTGAATAAGAGTTGAATAGCCTATTCAACAGACACATACTTAGGCATTACAATGAAAGTTGTGCATTTTGATATACGATCTACCACAACAATGATAGTGCCAAAATCTTAAATTTTTTGCAAGCCAATAATATAGTCTATCGATATACTCTCGAATTGTCTAGTTGGGATGGAAAGAGGCTCTAGTAAGCCTATCCCTTTCAGATGGTTTGCTTTATGGTACTAATAAACGAGACAAGTTTTTACATTAGTTGTAATATTATCCCTCATTTTTTGGCCAATAGAACACACGTTACATCAAGTACAAGTACGTTGCTCTCCAAGATATTATGCACAAAGCATGTCGTTGCACTCCGTGATTAATGGTTTCCTCAAATCTTCGCCTTTCGTACATAGAGTCATTTATTTTCAATGGACCCCATCTAGCCAGAACTGACGAGTCTTGCATTGTTTGATGAGGTTGACCAATTGTTATGTTTCTGGATATTTCTCCAAAATGTACATATTCGGTCTCTTATACTACTTGTATTCGGTCCCTAAAAGAGTGACCATTGTGCAGATGGTCGCTAAGTCAGCCTGCCAACTAAGAACATTTACAACATAATTGTTGGAACCGAAACGATACTCTAATATAAAGTTGAACTCCAGAAAAAGTTGCTGCCAACGAGCTTACTTGCTTGAAAGTTTCAATTGACACATCAATTAACTAATAGCAATATTGTTAGTCTTTACATTGAATGGAGACCCAATCACATTGATGCCATACTCTAAGATAGTGAACTATTGCTAATAATTTCTTTTCATATGTTGAGTAACGATGTTTTGCATTATTCAACTTCCAACTCGCGCATACGAATTGATGCCCATCTTGCATGAGTACCCCTTCAAGAGCAAAATTTGAACCATCCGTCTCCACTTCGAATGATTTAGCTATATTGACAAGGCCAACACATGAGTCGTTGACATTAGACTTCTTAAATTTTTCAAAAGCGACTTGGCATTATGCTGACAAATCCCAAACTTTTTCCTTCTTTATTAATTCGATCAGTAGCAGTACGATATACGAATATTCATTCACAAATCTTCAATAGTAATTGTACAAATAAATAAACAAGCATACATCTTGTACGTGCCTTGGAGGTTGCCATAACCATATATGAATTCATGTGAACTTTTCTTTGCTTGATTATGTAACCCAAGAAAACGATCGAGGTTTGGGTAAATGAACACTTGGATAGTTTTAGGCATGTGTGCTGAGGCAATGAGTGATGAGATGAAGTTCTTTTATGTTGGTTGAGGATTGTTTGGGGATGAAGTCCTAGTTTTGGGATGAGACCTTGCATGACAGATGTGGTAATGCTGAGGTGATGCAGAGGCAAACTCACTAGCTTGGGGATGCGATATTTACCCTTGGCGAAATTGTATTTGTAAAGTTGTAGTCCCATTCCTCTATTCAAATGTGAACATGGGCCTTTTCGGTTCTAACAATTCGGATAAAGCGTTCAAATGGACAACTTGTGAAAAATTTTAAGTATTCAATTTTTTAAAAGATTCTACCAAGCAAATTCTAGCAAACAATTTGTGTCTTCATTTAAGTTCCGATCAACAAAGCACTTGGTAGGTAACTTTTGTTCAATTTTCTCCATTTCTTCTCTATTTTTTCTTCTAAAGAATCCTAAACTTCTAAGAAATGGCATCTTGTTCCAATCAGGGGTTTGGCAGTAAGGGGACAAGTTGAGGATGATATGTTCTGAGGCGTAGGTCCCCAATATTTTGACTACTGAAAAGATAAATTGAGGCAATGGGTAGTAGATGAAATATTTGGATGATTTAAGTGGGCCATATTTACTATAGACTGAGTGGGGGGATTAGAAAAGCGGATTCAGCCATAACAGTTGAGAACCTTTCTTAGATACTACAGACTTCTTAGTCCCTGAACATGATGAGAGGGCCTTGATAGGAATGTAAAATGTACTCATTACGCTCAT
>CAIGRH010197509.1:0-14614 GCA_903798295.1 Fraxinus nigra
AAAATTTTTCTATATTTTTTAATCTCACGTTTTTAAAATCACTATTCAAAATACATTTTCCCCAAAAACACATTAAAATGAATCCCAAACAGGGCTTAGTATTTTCATAATTGAATGAGGATAAATAAATGCCCATGTAGAATAATAATAATCTGTCGTTAAAAAAAAAAAAAACTAGAATGAAAGATATGTGTTTCAATTCAAAGTAGCATAGATCATGTGTAGTTTTGCTTATAAGTAGATTTACTGACAAGCAAATAAGCAAGTTGTCAAATAACTAAGCATTCGTTTGGCAAATTTACAAATCAAAATATAAAGAAGGATAATAGAAGATCCCACAAAATGAGTGGATAATAATGAGTAATCGATATGGATTTGAAATTAATATTTAATTTTGATTGAATTTACGAAAAGATTTATAAATTGTATCCAAGTGGATTGTAAATTTTTTATTCATCGAAGTTGAAAATCCGTAAATACTCATTTTTTTTTTTACCTTTTATTTTAAACTTAGCAAAACATAAGCGTGTGTTTGACTTTGCTTTAAAGATGAAAAGAAGTAGATTCTTTTGATCACTTTTTTTAACGGTAGAGCCTACTGAGTTTAAAAAAATAAATAAAGAGAATCGGTTCTTTTGACTTTTATCAAAGCCTTTATGAGTGAATGTCACCAACATGTAACATATGTTTGATCCTCATTTTTTCAAATTAAATTTTAATCACACATTTTACAGAATTTATAATTTTTACCAATTTTTTAATTACATATTTCATCAATTCTTATCAAAATCTACTTAAAAGTTTAGTTAAATCAAACATGAGTTTAGTTTTCAATTAAAAAAAGATATTTTGACACCCATTTTAGTAGAAAAATGTGTTTTTAATAATAATTGATGGAAGAATGCGTGGTTAAAAAGTGAGGAGAATTTTTAGGTTTATATGTAATATTATTTTATTAATAGAATGTGTGGTTAAATGAAGAAAGATAAAAAAAATGAGAATGAGAAAAAAAAAANATTTTTTAATTACATATTTCATCAATTCTTATCAAAATCTACTTAAAAGTTTAGTTAAATCAAACATGAGTTTAGTTTTCAATTAAAAAAAGATATTTTGACACCCATTTTAGTAGAAAAATGTGTTTTTAATAATAATTGATGGAAGAATGCGTGGTTAAAAAGTAAGGAGAATTTTTAGGTTTATGTGTAATATTATTTTATTGATAGAATGTGTGGTTGAAATGAATAAAGAGAAAAAAAAAATGAGAATGATAATGAGAAAAAAATGGATGCCAAACGGGAGCTTAGACCTATCTTGAATCCTTGATTGAGTTTTGAAAAGTTAAAAAATTACTTACGAATTAAGAAATTTTTGTAATTTGTTTGGGTGATTTTAAAGTGCTTTTTTTAGATGATCTTTTAGATAAAATTCTTCACAGAAATAAAAAAATAAAAAATTCTGTGAAATAAGTCGTTAAGGATGTGTTTGAGCCACATTATTTTGAAAAATATATTCTGGAATAGTAGATTGATGGAGAATGTGTGGTTTGAAAAAGAAGGAAAAGTTATCGATGTGATGTAAAATATTATTTTATTGAAAAATGTGTGATTAAAAATGAGTAGAAAAATAAAAATGAAAATTTTAATGTCTACCAAAATTACCAATTATTTTTATATCAAAATATTATTGGCATGTAAATGCATGCACAAAAGAAACGGGCATAGAATTTACCCTGAAAAGAAAATCCGACAGTTGCCCGAAAATCGAGCAAACTCGTACAGTCATCTGCCCCAAATCTTGGCGGGCAGGTTCATAATCCGAGACCACTCCACTACTTCAGATTGCCCTTCTCATCGGCCCCTCCAATTCTCCACTCATTCTCGTTGGGCGGCCATTGCCTCCGCCTCATCAGCCGTGGTGGGTGGAGCGTGAATAGCGATTTCTTGGGGGCTCTCCATTGATGCTAAGAGAATGGGGCAGGGGCTCAGTTGCAGAGAATCCCAAGATCATGAACTGTTCATTGCAGTCCAAAAGGGAGAGATGAAAACAGTTGAAGCAATGGCGGATGAGGATCCGAGTTTGTTGGCATTGAAATCTGTTAATAAGAGTCTCTCTGCACTTCATGTGGCAGCCGCCAATGGGCGGATCGAGGTGGGGTTTTCGTGATCTTTCTTATTAATATTATTGTCCCATATTCATTGTTTATAAAGTTACAATTCATTGACGGGGTTTGATTTTCACTTAGATGGTTTTAATTCTGATTTTCTGGGTTTGTATTCTGTTAGGTTCTCTCTATGCTTCTGGATCGAATTGGAAATCCAGATATTCTTAATCGCCACAAACAGGTGTGCTCTATCTGATTATTGTTTAAGCGATTTTTTTTTTGTCATTGTTATGTTATTTCTGATTGAGATGGCTTTTGCAATAGTCAGCTTTTTGTCTGTTTTTTTTAATATGTATACTAAAATATTTGTCAATTCTGATGGGCTTAGACTCCATTGATGTTAGCTGCTATGCATGGCAAGATTTCCTGCGCTGAAAGGCTGATTCAAGCAGGAGCAAATGTATTGTCCTTGTATTTATTTTTTTATTCAAATTTTGTTGGTTTCTTTTCCTTTTAGTAATTATTGGTTCTTTTTTTGCCAATAATTTGATGACCGGTTTATCATGTTTTTCTTCCAGATTTTAACATTTGATACATTACATGGAAGAACCTGTTTGCATTATGCAGCTTACTATGGTTATTCAGATTGCCTGCAATTGATTCTTTCTGCTGCCCGTTCGACCCCTGTTGCTCATTCTTGGTGATTATTTCTCTCCTTTTTCCTACGATGTATTTGCTGGCCTATGTGCATCTGTCAAAAACAATCTACTAATTCTCCTGCTTCAATGGGAGGTCAGGGGATTTACCAGATTTGTTAACATAAGAGATGGAAGTGGGTCTACCCCATTGCATTTGGCCGCCCATCAAGGGCAAGCAGAGTGTGTTCGTATTCTATTGAGCAGTGGGGCTCTTGTGTGTGCTACTGCTTGTGGTGTTGGATATAGGTAATCATTTAACTTGAAATTCTGAAAAAAATTAGTTTCATTGCAATTTATAGGCTATAATGATAGTTCCTGCTATCAGCAACCTAGGAAGTACACCTCTTCATTTGGCTGCTCGGAATGGTTCTTTGGACTGTGTGCGGGAATTGCTTACTTGGGGTGCTGATCGTCTCCTGAGAGATTCTTCTGGGTGAGCAAATGAAATTATTTACGAGTATGAACTTTCTGGCATTTCCTTTAAACTTTTAACATAAAACATAGCTAACTTGAATGGTTGTCTTGGTTTTAAGTTTATAGGTAACTAACTAATTAACATATTTTCTCATTTATATGACTATCATGGAAGACAAGGTCATTGCAAAATGTCACTAGAAAATAATTTGTTCCATTAATGTCCCTAGTGAAGACCAGTTTTTCAGCTTTTCATTGCATAAATTTCATGATTGTATGTATTTATGGGTTTCTTATAAGATCAATAAAGTGGTAGGGTTAAGTAATTAAGTTTAAAAGGAATGTTACAAACTATGGAAGCTCACACAATCAGATGTCTAATTCAACATTATTATTTCCCCCGCAGCTACGGAGCCTTAAAAATAGGTTAGGTTGACAGATATCATATGAATCACCAAAGATATGACTATCCTCTTGATTGAATAAGGAAAGCATAAGTAAATCTTGTAAGAATACTAAATCCTCCACAACCCCTCTATGCCATATATATTTCTGAATACTAAATCCATCTTCGATGCTATATTCTTTATACTGTTATCGCTGATCGTGTTTGCTTGTAAGAATTTTGTGATTACAGTATCGTATCTCTGCAGGAGAATACCTTACATGGTTGCAGCTAAGTACAAGCATGAAGCCTGTGCAGCTTTGTTAAATCCATCAGCCCCAGAGCCTTTAACCTGGCCATCACGCTTGAAGTTCATCAACGAGCTGAGTTCTGAAGCGAAAGCCTTATTAGAGAAAGCCCTAATTATGGCCAACAAGGAGAGAGAAAAGGCAATCTTGAAGGAGACATCCAACTCTCTTTTGCCACCCTCAAATTTCCGTGGCATTGACAATGGAGTTGACGATGGCAATGAGGTACCTAATTTTGCTACTTATTTCCACGTGTCGATTCATACTCTGTGATTGCATGAAGAAACTTGTGAGGAATAGCTTACCACATAGATTTAATGCGGAAGTTTGCTCACGGTCAAAACAAAGTAGAATCTCTTTTATTTGTAGTGTGAAATTTTTAAGATAGAGACATAATGAGTTCAGTAATATATTCAACTATGAGAAAGGTGGGAGATTTAATTATACACCCTTGCAGATTTGCATCCCATAACCAATGATACATGGCCGCCTAATCTTCTGTCATAAAATGATCTCCTAAAGATGAAATGGGAAATTTTCCTGTTAAACAGGCTTGCAATGTCGAGCTATGCTGCATCTGCTTTGAGCAGGTCTGTACAATTGAGGTTCAAAAATGTGGGCATGAGATGTGTGCTCATTGCATTCTTGCCTTGTGCTGCCACAACAAACCCAATCTTGGAACAGATTGTTCGAAGGTTCCAGTCTGTCCCTTTTGTCGAAGTCCCATTACCCAACTAGCTGTTGCCAAGACCAAAACCAACAGTGACGTGGAGTTGGAATTTAGCCTGATGAAAGCAAAAAGAACAAGAAAGTCACTTAATCTTGACGAAGGCAGCAGCTTCAAGAGTTTGTCACCATTGACTTCACTTGGGAGATTGGGCCGTGGTTTGGGGAAGGTTGCTGCTGAATGCAATGAGGGGTTTGATAAGGATTAAAAATTGGTGTAGATTGATGCTTTGCCATGTTGTTGCAAGATATCTTTGAACTCAATCGTGCTGAATCGAAGAGACGCGAAGAAGTTTATTATTAAAAGCTGAAATGATCTGAAGTGTAATCACCTAGTTGGATTTTGTTATTGTAATCTACCCAACTCTTTGAGAAAGATGATAAATAAATATTTATTATACATGGTATCTATGTTATAAATGACATGTTAGGATTAAAGAAAAAAAGAACTTAAAATCTTTTCTCTTGTCATGGACAGTGTTGTCGAACTGTGCGTATCAATTATATGCACATGACGTGTGGTACGAAGGATTGGATAGTATTGGAGAGTTAAGGAAGAAAGATAAGCTAATCTTGTTTATTATACTATTTAATACCTCTTGACTCGATTGTTATGTGAAATATTTTTGATCACATAAATTTGGGTAAATTTCCCTACAAGAACCTTGATTTAGGAACACGTGGGTACACAATGAATTCATTAAGACCCTCTAATTTGCACTTGTGCTTTGCTTGTGTGCTTTTAGCATCAAAAATTCTTTTCTTAGCGTCTGTATTTAGCATGGGCCTTGATTTATTCTGGCATATTCAGAACTTGTCTCATAGGGGTTGCCATACAAGTAGAATAAAATATCGACCTTTGAGTTGATTGGAACTTATTAAGGTTAAAGGTACAAGTAAGCAATGCAATGCAAATTCATCTATAGAAGAAATTGAAATCATATGGAATAGAAAGGAGTACAAATAGTTAGATGACTACAAACAACGAATAGGGTCTCAAGCATGAGAAAAATCATCCCTAGCATGTTTAGCATAGAATATTGGGTAGGGCTAAACGATATAATAAACCAGTTAACCTTATTTTTCTTCCTTAACATTGTCTGGTACTTTCGTACTTTCTAATCTTCCATCACAAGCTCGAATTTCTCTTGTAAAAGCTAGTAGTTCTCCTTTCGACTTCAAGAAATTGACCTAGAGACGGGGTATTGTTCATGCACACAGAATCACTGCTCAACTTTGAGCACAGGGATAAAAACCAACTCTTGTATTTGCAACTCCTCTTGTTCCTTGTAGGTTCTACTATTCTTCCCTTCATCGATCTTCTCGAGTGCTCTACAATGCTTGAAACACCGATAAGGCTCCCGAACGTGATATCTTTGTTGTGGAAGAAAGAACCGATGGTCTGAAAACAGAGAATGATCATTAACATAACAAGGAGAAAGCTATGAAAATCTATACCTCAAAAGGAATACTAATGTATGTGAATTTTCTGCTTTACAGTCTAACATAGTTTCTTACTTAAAAGTACTTATGAAGTAAAGAGGAGTTCTTGATTAGCCAGGACTGCTGAGTTACTTTTAACAAATTTTTAGGGGCCGCAGAGCTTAGTTGTAAAAGAGAGTACAATTAAGCTGGCTCTAGAACTGGATTTAATCAGTTCACTCAACCATCATCATAAGAGCAGTGTCTTTTCTTTTTTATTTCTTTGTTCTTTCGTTGAGGGAGAGGGTTGGGAAGCATGTCAAGCTGGACTGGCACGACCCGGTTTTGGGCAGGCCACGCTGTCTCACATTCTTGAATTGGTCGAGTCTTTTACGGCCATTAAAGTTTAGTATCTAACACATTTTGAGAACTCTACTTGGTTAATTGAGTTGGGGGAATGCAGCTCAACATGCCCCCATAAAAGTAAATCGAACTGGACAATGAGAAACAAAATCATTTAAAGCCATGTGAAAAGGGTAAAGTGCTTTCACGCCTTTCAGCTTTAAGTAAACATGTCCCAATCTGACAAAGACGAGATTAACATGAACACACACACACACACACACACACACAGAGTAGACACTAATTTGTACAGATATATGTTACCTTTTATCTTAATTATAGATTAGTTAGCAAGAGCGAGTTGACAAAATTTAAGTGCCAATCTTGGAATTGAAAAATGGGCTGTTCATATGAATAGTGTTAGGGATTAAGCCTTAATCGAGACCAAAAAGAAAGACAGGGAAACATACAGACGTACAAATTTATAGTGATTAACCAAAAAATAAATAATTGCAATGTTGTTCTCACACCTCTCAAACGGCCTGGAATTCGAAATAGAATGGCGCTGTATAATTAAACTCCACACCATCCAAACAAGAGAAGTGCAAAACCAGTATTTTAAATTTTCTTTGTTATTTGTAGCTGGAAACCCAAATTTTTTTTTTTTTTCTGCATACACCCACACAATCCCACTATAAGAAGTTTTTACATTATAAGTTTTGTTACATAGACTGACCTCATTATCAATATCAGAAGAAGAATCAGTGGAAGAGTTGGGAGCAGAAGTGAACAAAGAGTTGAAGGAGAGCAAGCAATTGAGATCACGATTTCTTGGCAAAGGTTGCAGCCCCAAAGGCCACTCTTCTTCCTTCAAAATCAAGAAAATCATTCAATAAGCTCAGATTATTACATTGATTATCACTAAGTTTTCAAAACTAGTCCACGTATATCCTCGTGTCATGTTTGGTAACGTCCACTGAACAACATTGCACAGTAGAGAAAGAGGAACTGCAATCTTGTTCATTCTAGTGTTCAATGCAGTCTAATATTGCATAGCCTACATGCTCGTAATGGGACGGCAGTGGTCAGGGTGGTTTTTGTGCAGAGAGTAGAGTGTGTGCATTTGTGTGAGAGTTTGCTTGGTAGTGCAGCTGTGCAGGGGTTGCAAGGTAGGATAGATAAGTACCTGTTGAGCCATTGCTTTCCTTCCCTGAATGCCTTGGGTGATACTGATACTGATGGGGGCTGTGAAGTGCTAAATGACTTTTATTAGGTGGGAGTACCACCATGTCAACTGTCATTTCCCTTTAATAATGTTACGTAGCACCATTGATGCAATCCGTGTCTTTAAATCACGAGTCATCTAAATGGGAAACACGTCCCTACTTTTAAGATGATTTATCACTTATACTAATGCTTAACACATTTGCATTTATAAATTATAATGATCCGAAAGGCCTCTGCTTATATAAATAAAATATATATATATATATTAAAAGTCTTGATACCTTCGTATTTGAAAATACCTAATTCCTCAATTCTACAGATTCATCAGTGCAAGGTCATTCCAATTCCCAAATTTACCTTTTTATTTTTCTCATTCATGCATACGTTTCCTTGTATTTATTTAAAAATATGAGGGACAAATAAGTATTTTATGCCCTCATTGTGGATTTTTGAGGATGGAAATCGTCATTAGGAACTAATCCATCGTTGGCCGTAACATCGACATCAACATTCAATTTCAAGCAGTTTACCCAATGGTGATGTCCATTTCTTGTTAAACGTGTTATAAATCTGGAATTGAACACCATGCACGTTTGAATTCAGCAGGAAAGTCTGGCGGTCTGATAAATATATCTTGGCTCTTTGTGCAACAATGAGTCGCAAAATTCCACTCCTAGTTGGAATTGATTCCTTCTAGTGCTTTGGAGATTTCTTACATCAAGCACGTTGTGGAATAGAAACAATCCAGCATGAATGGAGCTTATAGCCGGTTGTTGAGTGCTACACCTCAAGAAGCTTATGTTCATTCAAAGACTTCAATTCTTCAATTATTGAAGGCGAATCCTTAGCTCAAGCTCGAAGTTTTCTTGTTACTGAAGACGAGCCCATAAGCTGTCAACACGCTCATGATTTTTCTTATTATTGAATGCGAGGTTAAGCCTTCGCACTTCATGGATGACTCGTGGTTTTTTTATCATTGAAGGTGAGCCAGCTAGTCTTCTCACATCGGGACTGGATTATAATCCTTGTATTACCGTAGGCGACGCGAGCCTCCACCTCTTAATTCTTTTATGATTAAAGGTGACTCAAATAGTCAACACACATCGAGGCTAGATGGTGATTTTCTTATCATTGAAGGTGAGTGTAACATCCTGGATTTCTCAGGAATTTTTTATGCTACTTTTGAAAACGAAAATTTAAGTTGCTGAAAGTAAAATTTAGATATATAATCATTGTCCACTTACTGCACAAAATGAAAGTTCTATAATTACAATTATGCCCATAGCCGCCTCACCCATATAAACAGGGGACCCCTTTTAATTTGAAAACACAGGGGCCCTCGATTGGAAAAATGTATTTATTTTTAATTATTAACTTTATATACGTAGAAATGCTCCCCTCAGCATGGGCACATATTAGAGTGAAAAATCCATTGATGCCCAAATACTCCCTTTTCTATACTTTTAAGCCCCAGTTGACCCCTAATTCGATCCCGTTAAGTGGTATGACCATTATTAACTTGTGAGTACTTGAACTGTACACATGTTTTTCAAAATATAATAATTTGAGATAAATAACGATAATTCCTACTGCGATACAAAGCATTAAGCTTGTCTATGATATTCCGTGATGCTATTATGAGATTTATCCGTGCATTGTAATGATGATATCAAGCATGATTATACTCATACGACATACATTTATTATATTGCTAACATATCGACATCTGGTATGTGAACGGTGTTGGGACCTCACGAAGTTGGCATAGGGGCTGGGACTCGACAAGACAAGCTCCGTATATATGTAAGCCATGCCTAACATATGACCTATGGTTTGACTTGATTTATTTTGGATCATGTGTTATAGCCATAATGCACATTCCCTTAAATAACAGATCGTGATAGCCTTCCTTCCTGCTTACCGTTGCATTGTCTTTTTCCTCCAATTGTAAAGAACTAAAAACGACACTATCATTGTCGCTGTTTCATTTTCCTTTCATTCTTCGATTTCTGTATTTATTTTTCTTTCATTTCATTACCCTACTTGTCTTTGAAACAAACAGAGAGGTAAAATGAAAGTGGCATTTCCAATTTTCTCTCTGTTTGATTGGGATGTATTTTCTAATGCAGAGAGCTTTTGTACATTGTTTAATGGCAAACCATAAATGACTGAAAGTAACAAATCGATTCTGGGCTGTCACCCTTGCAGTGTATTCTTTTGTTTCACGGTTGTGTACCATATAATCTGCTTCAGGTTTGTCCACTTTGGGGACTCTTTTTTGTACCAGATCCAGCTTAAATTCTGAGAGAATTTACATTTAATGGAACATTGTAGTTTCTTTCAAAAAAAAAAAAAATTCCAGCATGATCATGTGCAACTTTTTTTTCCTCAGCCTATAGGCTATAATACCACAAAAAAAGGAACTTTACAAGGCAGATACACAATCCAACCCTTTTGCTTTTTGTAATACTGGACAGTACAATGAACAAAATTTTAACTTCGTCACCAAGTACTCGCAATTCAACTTGCTCAACATACATTTGTTTTGGTTTTTAACAATCCATGGCTCTATTTGGAACTGCTAAAGTAAACGAATGAATGGACTAAAGAAGGCAGTGGCTCTTTTCTTCTGTGTGTGGGGGGTGGGGAGGGATAATTAGGCCAGCGGCTTTTAACAGTCCTCATTTTAATAGATAAAAATAAAAAATAAAAATAAAAAAATCCAGAGAATCTTGTATGTTATACTTATACACAAACATATTTTTTTTCCAGAACAAATTCGAAAATGATTTTTTTGGAAAATACCATATAACTGAGAATCTATTCTCTTTTTTTTCACAAACGTAACACCTTGATTACAAAAGAAATGGAAGCAATAAAGTTGAATGTCCAAATCATATCTCTTACGCTCATTTTCTCCATAGACTTTACTGGCTAGTAGCTACTCTAACGTCTCTAATATTTTGAAATAATCTATCTTTCCAACATCGAGAATTTCCAGATATATAACTACAAGAAAACTAAATTTAATGATTTTCTTTTTGAATAAAAATAAGTTTAAATTTTCAGTATAGTGAAGAACACCATCAGCATTACGATAAAGAACCTCATTTATTTTTACAATAAATTTTCTTACTATATAGAGAGGTAGCCCTAGCCTCTAGGCTCTAGGCGTAGGTGATAAACATTTATTCTGCATCATCCCTTCGAGCTTTCTTGATCTTGTGTTCATTATCGTCTCGAGGCCTTGAACGGAACAGTGATTCGATCTCGGCTGACACATCGAGCTGGAGGCTCCTACGAATTCTTTCTGGCGATGATTTTCTCTTTGTTGATGGTCTGATTTTCCTTGGTGCTGCCGGGCACTGCATAACCACTGGGATTTTGTGATCCAAAGACGTCGGAGTTTTGAACCCTTCATCGTATTCTCCTACCTCGGACTGTGCTAAACATGGCTTTCTCGATTCTCTTGAACAAAATGTTACCTCAATTTCTTCCTCTTTATGATCACTATCATCATCTTCTTGTTTTGTTACTATATCTTGTGTAGAATATGAATCTTCGACCTCAGATTCTGAAAGAATATCGAATTTAATCTCATTTTGCTCTTCCTTGATGAGAAAAAACTCTGTACTTGACATTCTCAAGTATGAAAACTGCTCAACATCTAGCATATGACATGAAAAGGTGGGTGGGTTGGGGGTTTGAGGGAGTCAAGAGGAGAAAATTGTGGATTGTTAGAGAAATCCTACATGAAATGTAATCATCAGATCATATCTTTTCTTTTTCTTTAATTGATTATTTTCACTAAATTTTTTGGAGCTTTTCTATACGCTTTTGAAGCAAGAAGTAGAGAGAGAAAGAGAAATGTTAATGATGATAGAGAAGGTTTTCAAATAGTACTATTTGGTGAAGGATCCAATGCACACTCTCTCTTCTAAAATGTTACTCTCACTCTATGCCCGTTTGGCTTTTATTAAAATTGTAATCAATTTTTCTATTTTCTTATCAACAATACATTTTCTAATAAAAGTAATATTACACATAAACTCAATTTTTTTTTTTGTAATCACACACTTTTCCAAAAATCATAATCTCAAATAATGAGTGCCAAACAGAGTCTATATCTACACGCATCCATATGGGTATATATGTTAGTGATTAGTATTTATAATCTGTTCAATGAAAAATAAGCAGCTTTTCTTGTTTTCTGAATCGCTACACACTTTGATGCAATTTATGCACGTAGTTGATAAATGGGGACCATTTACAAATGTTTCTCTTCATATCTTTTCAACTATTATCTCACCACATTTTTTTCCGCTAAAGTTTATCATTCACCTCCATTTTCTAAAATCTATTTATTTTTAATTAATTTATTTCATATGACCCATATCTTTTATTGATTTTTCAATCATACTCTCTCGTTTCATTTATATAGGTTTGTTTTGTTTTTTTACAAGGATTAAAAAATCTTATTTAATGTTATTGGAAGAATTATCAATAACTAGTAGTAAATTATTATTGGAAGTAATAAAGAAATAAGCGTATATTAGCAAACAAACAAAACAAAACATTCTTAATAAAGAAACAAGACTATATAATTTGGACAAGAAAATAAGGAAAGTAAACATATATAAATGGGACGGAGATAGTACATTTTATTAACTTTTATCAAATCAAACAGGAGCTAAGTCTCGATTTGAGAATAATTTGTGAATAGATAAAAATGTGTGGTGAATATGTGAATAGTACTTCGAAATCCATTAAAATGTATTGTTAAAACTTAGAAGGGAAGTTCGATCATTTATAAATTATGTCAAATGGAGTTTAAGTTGAGATCATTTGTTCAGAATCCTCACTAATTTTTTTTAAGTTTGGCACATCACTTGTAATTGGAAACACATAAATACAAAACACTACTAGTGAGCTAAAATACGAAAGGTAAGAAATTTATTAGTTAGAGAGCAACAAAATTCAACTTAATAAAAAGAGGATCTTTCAATCAATTCTCGCGCATATAAACAAATCTGTAAATTGTGATATACATGTAATACAATTGAAATTTATGTCTTCCCATTCTTATTTATTTATTTATTAGTCATTCTTTTATTAATGTTTGTGTAATATCTCCAACTCCAAGTAGCATCATGAAAGTCTTCAAAACTACAAGAAAGTAGTAGAAGAAGAATATTGTCGATACTCGAACAAACTCGAAAAATTAAGAACTCAACTCGAAGGCATGTGTTTGCACTTTTCTTGAATTTATTTGCTCCCACCAATCGAGTGATGCACTCGAGACACAAATATGCTTCCGGATACAATGAAGTCATATGTTTTCTACGTAGTACTGCATCCACGTAGACAACCAAAATACCAATGATAAAAAAAATATCCATACTTGAGATCTATACAACGTCTTCTATAATGACAAAGTATAAACAAATTTAATATAAGAAAAATAAATGCAAATGATAAGTTTTCTATGCAGGAAAATTCATAGGAACAAAAGAACATTCTTAGGCATCATATCGATATGAATCTCAAGTGTCTCTCAATCAACAAATTAATCCCCAATCTTATTTATAGATGGCCAAACAACGCATTACCAAGAGATACAACTACCCATAAGAGTCACAATTATTTAAAACTTAAGTAACATAATTGAATTTGTAAGAAAAGATGCCAAAAAATGAGTTGAACTTGAACGTGTGAAGCTCCTACCAACCCTTTTACACATTGAATAATATTAAAAATCGAAAATATTTTGACAAGAAAAATCCCTTATACCATAGCTTGAAAGACACGTACTCGAAAGAACAATATTATTCATTCCCACTGGGGTTATAATCACAATTCGGGTGGCGTTAATGTGAGATTAAATGATATGTAAAATTAAATAAGTCATTTAATTTCACATTTCATTTAACCTATCATTTAAAGTCACCTAAACTGAGGTTGTAACCCCAATGAGGATGAATAACATTTTTGTACTTGAAATACTCGTAGAAAAGTACGTGGGACAAGTAAGTCAAATAAGTAGTTTTAAATACTCAACCATTCACGTGCATTCAGTTGAATGACAACTCCCTAATATTCAAAATTCCTAATTGCTTGTGGAAACACGTCTTTTGTCAATAATAATACAAAGTATTAACTACTACTAAATGCAACTTTGACTAATTACAGTCGTCTAAATTTTGATTCCAAATAATAACCGTTATATCCATTTATTCACTATTCATTTTCTTTATTCACGAACACTTTGCATGAGTGGGATATTTAACCATTCAGATTTAAAAGTTGAGAAAAAAATATCTATTTAAATTGTCATAAAAGAAATTTAATGGTTAGTTCGAACTTCAGATTGGCTCTACAAAGAAGAGGCTGTCAAAGTAAATGCTAATTGCAATGCAATAAATAAACCATTAAATTAGAAATGGTCCATCGCCTATATATTTGGCACATTGTGACCCTTAAGGGGCCTCCCTCAACTGTGCAAAGAAATTAAAAAAATATTCATACTAGAAAACTTAATTCGTAAGTTGGGCATCTCTATGTACCTAATCGCATAATTATAAGTGGGACGGCACTTAAATTCACGGTTTGTAACTTAGGATTCCACTGAAAATGGAAGAGCCTTTTTTTGAATTGGTTATTATATATTGACATTTAACATAAGATTACGTGACTTTAAGGAATCATTTGGGGGTAAAACTCACACATTGACCTCACTTTTCAAGTTGAAATGATATCTTAGGTGTGAAACCAACGGTTTGAGCATTGCAATTGTTATAAAATTCCTTTTTTTTTAAGAGGTAGTTGTATAATCGTTTTCCCAATTTCTCAATGCTAAAAGTAGTTTAGTTGTGTGAGTTCGATGAATTGGAAACTTTGCTAATGTCATTATCCCACTAGATTTATATACGTTTTTTTTTTGTACAAAATCATCTATAAGGGTCCATTTGATTGCAAGGGTGGAAAGAAA
>CAIGRH010197518.1:0-19132 GCA_903798295.1 Fraxinus nigra
TGACCATCATCAATGTCTTGATATATCTTGTAGAGAGTTTTATCATAAAAAACATGAACGGTGGCGCAAGTGTCATACCACCATCCCGAAAATTTTCCTTTGACAACATTTACTTCACTTATAGTGGCGACTATTTCATCATTGTCAATAGAATTCACCTTGCCTCCAAATTTGCTTTGTTTTCTATGTCGGCATTCTTTCGCAAAGTGGTCGATTTTTCCACATACAAAGCATTCTCCCTTGGGCTTCTTTTTGAATTTGTTGTTGTCTTTAGTAAACTTTCTTTTGTTTACTTTGATGACTTTGTTATTGTTCTCCACGGTATTGGCTTTCGAAGTACCAATATGAGAATTTTCATTCATATCTCTTACCATTGACTCTTCCTCAATTCGGAGATATTTTTGGATTTGCTCCAACGAAAAATTTTCGGAGTTATGAAGAATTTTCTTCCTATGTCATCTTCAAGTAGAAAGCAATTTAGCAATAATTGCTCCTACTTGGAATGATTCCGGAAGTTCTATCTTCACCACTTTCAGTTTATTGACAATAACTTGCAATTCACGTACTTGGGGCAATAGGGAAATATTATTTAAGAATTTGAAATCAAAATACTTCGAAATTAAAAACTATTTAGTACCTTCTTCTTCAGTCTTGTATTTATTCTCTAGTGCATATCAGATTTCTTTTGCAGATGTTATGTTGGTATATAAATCATAAAGTCGCTCCGACGAGGCATTCAAAATATGGCCCTGACATATGAGTTCATCTTCTTCACGCTTCTTCCGGTCCATCCTTGATTGTTCGGTGTCATTGTCGGATGGTTCAAGTAGATCTTCCAAACTTGGATCCAGTGTATAGAAAATTTTGTGCGCCGTTAACAAGAATTTGATATTGTCTTGCCACCTTGTAAAATTCGATCCATCAAAACAATCTAGTCTCACCAAGTCTTGATTCATAAGTTTGATTGTTGTCATGATTGTATCTCCTTCGGTTGTCATTGCACAATTATAAAGCTTTTAGATTGTTGATAAATATTACCACCGAAGTAGATAACAATATCTCCAATGATAATACAAATGGAACTCAAAAAATATATTTAAAACACAAAACAAAGATGGAAGAATAAGAAGAAAATGAAGAAGACTTGAATCACATAGAATGCGATCCTAAAAGCTTTATTTGCGCCATCTCGGTAATGAGAATACTAAAAGACCAACACACAAATAACTTTAACGGATTTCAAGTCAAGAAACTAGGTTGCAATTAGCACTATTGAAACCCGGAAAGAAGGAACAAAAAGAAAATGAAAACAATTCTAAGTATAATTTGGGAGAAGTTCAAGATGATAATTTCAAAGTATAAAATGAGAATTGGTGTGTTTAATCCATGAATTATATTCTTATTTATAGAATTCTTTCATACACTTTCGTATGGATGCCAACTTTTCACAAAAGATAGGAAAAATGATGAAAATGTGCCAAAACAAAATTTAAAAAATTCTGTCCAATGGTCATTTTTGTTGTGTGGTCGCATAAAGTAACCAAGTCAGGGAATTAAATTCCCTGACGAGGGCCATGTGACCACATGGTCGCATAGGCAAACTATTTTGCCTATATGCCATTATTTCCCCTCTCTTCCTCTTTTTTCAACCAATTTGATCAATTCTTATATATCAATATTTGAACAACACAATATATAACATGTAGAAATATTTGTGCATATGTTTGGTATGCCCATTTGAGCTATATGAACTGTGCAAACAATTTTGATTTAGAGCTCATGGGGTAATAGGTACTGCCAATAGCTAAAACAAAAACGTATTTTTTTTATTTGTCTCTTTTTCGTTTCCTTTTTTTTTGGGCTATTGAAGCGTTGCTTTGCTATTAGTAAATAATTTTGGAAATGAAAGGATAAACATAATTCTTTTGTTCTAGGTAATGTATTTCTCGCAATCTGGATATTTAAATTCAATTACCTCTTTTAATTTTTTATCAATTACAACTGTTATGTATAAGTTCTGTATAGATAGGACTTATTGTTCACTAAACTGTCCAATCTTGTCAAATATTGTGTACGAAACACACCATTTAAGTTTAAGCTAAAGAGAAGTGACTAAATTATCTTTCTCCTTTCCAAGATTGAACCATTCAAACATGGAACAACATATCCTTTTCAATGTCGTAGAAATAGTTCGCCACACTGCAGTTTTATGTCGTACTGTGACACTCTATATAAGAGGTTTTTAATTTTCCGTGTCTTGTGCTATGCCTCTATTCTTCTTTTGGACTTAATCATGTAACTCTTAATTGTTCATATTTTCAGTGCTTCAATACGTCAAGGGTATGGTCTTTGAAACATGTGATGGTGGAACATTTAATGAATATGATGATACGTCCGTTAGTCGAGTTGACCCTCCGCTACTTGCTCGTTCATCAAGGTAAATTGTAAACAGTTGTATTTCACTTCAAAGTATCATGCACGTGTTTCCGGTATGTATATTTCTTCTTCATGTATGAAAGACACAATTTCCATTTTGGAGTATTGGATTGCTTATATTAATTCTTTATTTTATAACATCCCTGAAAAAAAAAGTTTTACGTATAATTTTATATCTAAATTGCAGTTGGTAGATTGGCCAAAGGGTGGATATTTAATTAGCAATTCTCCAGTGTTGCATGGAGGAATAATTATTAGTGGACCAAATGTTACCCTTGGATATTTCAAAAATGATGAGAAATCGAAGGAAGTGTACAAGGCAAGTAATTTTGATTTTGTGCTTTTGTGTGTGTGTGTGTGTCTCTCACACTGACAAAGAGCATGTTTGGCCATGCCTGAACAGTTTACTTATCACTAAATAAGTAACTTTTTATTGATTAAAATTGGAAATAAGTAAAAGTTACTTATTTTGATAGTAAAACAAATGTTACTTTCAAAACTTAAATGACTTTTTAACTTAAAAGGTAAGAAAAATGTGATTTATCCAAACATGTTTGGAAATTGAAAGTAACTTTTATTTATTCTAAGCTAGCCAGACGTGCTCTTTACTTTGGGTTAGATGTATTTACTTTCTTTAATATGTTGATGCTTAGGTTGATGAGAAAGGAATGAGGTGGTTCTATACGGGTGATGTAGGGAGATTCCATGCTGACGGATGCATTGAGGTTATTGGTCGTAAAAAGGACATCGTCAAATTAAAGCATTGAGAATATGTTTCTCTAGGGAAGGAACGGATTTTATGTACCCTTGCAGTTAGCATGTTTTTTGTCGTTAAATGCATTGAAGTTCACCCACTTATACCGTTGTTTCACTTTTGTCACCATCGTTAAAATTCAGTTTGTCCATGATTTTTGTTGCTTAACTTGGTATAACTGCGTCTTGTTGGACAAGTTTTGCGTTNTTACTTCTCCAAAAATATGCATTTTTGCCTATGCTAACGGACTTGAAACAAAAGTTTGGTGCCTGAATGAAACAATTCCATGAGTTAGGTGACTAACAATATGCATTTTTTGTTCAATGGCTTCTATCTGCTACATACGCTTAGAAGAGAATGGCTAATGTTGTTTGCTAAGTACTTGATGCCAGCGGATGAATGGATTTGGTTTTGTGTACCAATTTTCTATCCTGAGCACCTTACGTGATCTGACTTCTCCATCTCCATTTGGGTACTTCTTATCGAAAAGCTTATGTAGTTTTTGGGTTATATTATGGAAATCCTGAAGTCCCCAGTGGCTGAATTCTGTCCAACTGGGAAGATAAAGTCAATTTATTAATCCATGTCTTCCCATTTTATTCTGTTATTCAATACAAAGTGTTTGAAGACCTTAGCAATGAACACATCTGTTTTAGTTTTAAATTTCCCCTCAAATGAGACTCGAACTTTGCTTTTATCACTGAAGTTTTGAACTTCACCATCACTTCACAATTGAGGCTCAAAATCATATTACTAACCTGGTAAGACTATGCTCCTATGATCATTTGAGTTGTAACTTAATCTCCACAGTGTTTTTTATAAGTGAGAGTTTTTTGTAAGTGAGACTTACAAATAACATTATCCTTCTATTTCAAAATTTCAAAAATAAAAAAATAAATAAAAATAAAAATTATTACGCCTTGAAAAACTGGGACCCATAAAGGGGCCCAGTTAGCCTAAGTACAATTCGGGAGCCCATGCCTCATACACTGGCCTAGGGGCAGTCTAGCTGTATGCATGCAAATAGATTCATGTGCGAACGACCCGTCTCCCCCACATAGAACACCTGGACCAACCCCTTTACATGTCAAAAAATTACACATTCCATAAGAAAAATAACAAATCTGAAGTCAACGCTTTATTTTTCAAATATTTTTCCTTTTACTTGACTTATAAATTGAACAACTAAATGTTCCATAGTTAAATGATAACTTGAATTTAATATATCAGTAGATGACTTACAAAAAAGGGATTGGCACCTCAATGTCGACTCTTCGCCACCCGTGACTATAGTATGTTTCAAGAACTGGGCTATTCGCCCATTAAAGAGGTGCGTGAGCTCATTATTCTTCTTATTCAAAATTTAATTATAATTAACAAAGAAGAAATCCATTAGTTGATTAACTAATTTCAATTATTTTTATGAAGCTATTAATATAAAAAATTACATATAACATCATTCTTCATTTATAATTACAGACACAGAAAGAAAGAAGTAATCAATTAGTTGATTAATAATTTCAAATATTACATACTATTAACTCATAATTAATTAATTAATTAATTAATTTTTTTTTTTATCAATATATTAATATTAAAATCCATTAAAATAGATGATAAACATCCACCCTTGTTGACTCAGACAATCTATGCCGCCTAAAACTCACCGACTTGCGAAGTTTCCGAGTCCCACAGGCCACAAGGTTTGTAAAGCGAGTTTGACCGTTCAGATCAATACAGTAACTTAATCCTAGCCGTTTATTTCCCCTCTAATTATCTATAAATTGGATCGCGAAGCCTTGTTCATCAATCATCAGGAAGCCCGTAGTTAGGGTTGGTATTACTTTTCGGTGTTGCTTACGTTATTGGTGGTGGTGTGTCATTGATTTCAATTATTGGATTGAGAATAGGAAATTCGATGGTACGAGTCGTGGGATTGAGTTTCCCCCCTCCCCCGTGTAGATCTTGTCTTTTTGGAAGAACTTTGGTTTTCTCGTTCATCCCTTGAATTCTAACGCGAAGATATTATGATTTCCTGTTTTGATGACGGATGTACTGGTAATCATTCCAAGAATCTGGGTTTATGGTATTTTCTTGATTATCGTATTTTTGGAAGAACTTTGGTTTCCTCGTTCATCCCTTGAATTCTAACGTGAAGATATTATGATTTCCTGGTCTGATGATAGATATACTGGTAATCAGTCCAAGAACCTGGATTTATGGTATTTTCTTGATGCTCGTTAGTTGAAGCTTGGATCTTTCAGTTTCGGGATCGAGAATGGCAATTTTGTGATATGATTTGATGGTCTTTTTCTCTCGTATTTTTACAAAAAAGAACTTTGGTTTTCTAACGTGAAGATATTGTGATTTCCTGGTCCGATGATCGAGTTACTGAATCATTCTTAGAGTCTGGGTTTCTGGTATTTTCTTGACACACTTCTGATGATTCTTCATGGGTTTTTCTTCCCTGACTTGATCGAGTTTGATTTTTCGTTTATCCCTTGAATCCTAACTTGAAGGTGTTGTGATTTCCTGGTCCGAGACCATCATTTAAATAATCTGGGTTGCTTGTGATTTCTTGATACTCATTATTGGAACCTTGGTCTTTATGTTCACCCCGTTCCGTTTTGTTGGTTTTTCTTTTTTGGTTTGGCAGCTGCTGCTTTTGGTACTTCGGTGGTTGTCAAGCTTTTGATAATTTTGTATTGATTCCAGTTACTGGATTGAGAATAAGAACTTGTGATATGGTTTGATGGAGTTTTGTTCTCTTTGAGTAGTTCTCATATTTCTGCAAAAACGGGGGATTTTTTTTGTTTACTGGAATCCTAACTTGAAGGTACATAGTGATTTCTTGATATCCTGACAATAGTTCCAAGAATCTGGATTTCTGGTATTTTCTTGGTATTCATTATGTGAACTTGGTCTTTCTGATGATTCGTTTTTCTTCTTTGGTTCAGCAGATGCTGATTTTGGTATTTTGCTAGCAGTACAAGCTTTTGGTAATTTTTTATTGATTTCTATTACTGGGTTGTGAATAAGAACTTTGAAGGTTTGATGGAGTTTTTATCTCTGGCATAGGTTCTCGTAGCTTTGCTGTGACTTTTGGATTTTTTATTTATCCATTGAATCCTAATTGTGATTTCCTGATATGATGATGATAATAGTAGATATACTGACATTAATTCCAAGAAGCTATGGAAGGATGAGTTTTTGGTGACATTGCTAACTGGTATTTTCTTGATGCTAATTATTTTGAATCTTGGGTCTTCATGAGGATTTTTCGGTGGTTTTAGCCCGTCTGTTTTGTGGCGTTCTTCCTTGCTTACTTTTGGCAGTTCAGTTTTTGTTTTTTTTTTGTTGGCCATACCAGCTAGATACACAGTTACTTCAAGAATCTATATAGAAGGATTGGGTTTTGGTGCTATTGCCAGGTGTGGAACTGGTATTCTCGAATTTTCTTGATACTCATTATTTGTATAGTCGGTTTTTTTTTTTTTTAATGATTTTTGGGTTGTTAAAGCTACTGGTTTCCCCTCCTTTTGTAGGATCAATCTCTTTCTGCTCGATTATTTACCTCAAGAGAGATTTTTTTTACCTGGTTTTATTTCATCCTGTTCAGATATTTTCATAGGTCAACTTCTGTTCTAAGTGATTTAAGACATGGAGGAGTTTGGACTCAAATTTTTGCACCTGAATTCTCTTTATTTGGTTTTAAGTGCATGCGATTTCTACTGCCATCAGAAAACTCGGGTGTGAATCGTTGTTTATCGGAAAGTGGTGTTAGGGGTGGTGGTGAAGTGGAACCTACTATTGTGATTTTGGGTTTTTATTTTTTCTTATTTGACCCATACAAAAGGCTTTCTTTGGTGTGTCTATGAGTTTCTTTGGTCTTCAGAAATTGCACCAAGTGGTTTTGAGGTTGGTGGTGAAGCAATATCTTTATATGGTTTTCGGTGGTTATATTGAACTAGGTTCTATTAGTTGCATGGAATATTATCTTCGCTCTTATAATGATGGGAGAACAGTTTTCTGATGTGATTCTTCATCCGCAGATGGAAGTCGTCATGATGATGGATATTAATGAAAAATGGGCGTAAGATTTCCCAATGTTTTACTTGTTGATTTCTTGTTCAATAGTCTCAGCTTGTGTTTGGGGGGAGTTCAGGTGGACATTGGTTATTTTATAAGGTGTTCTGGAGGGAAACCTATTCGTTGTTTACTGCAGCCACGAGTATGATGATGATTTGTAACCTTTCCCAGAATGTTCTCTAGATAAATTTAATTGTAGAACTTTTTTTTCGGTTTTGTCCCATAAAATGCCTTAGGTTCTTTGATTTTTTTCACGTGCAGGCAGATTCGATACGAAGAGAATAATATGTGATAGGGAAACAATTGGGTCTAAGGGTGCCATCAATTTATATGTATTTTCTATCCTTTTACCATCATTTCTTATTCCATTCGATTTTCCCTCTCTTTTCAGCTTCCTGCCTTCCTTCTGGTCTTTTTTTCCCTTGCTGTTTGCAGAACTGCTTATTAAAATTGCTGTGGTGACCATCCGATCTTTTAAAGCTTTTGTTGGCTGTTTTGGAAACTTCAGCTGCTACTTCATGGACTTGGTTTGGTTGGTTGAAAATACTTATCTTTTTCTATAACCCTTGATACAGATGGGTACCTACTAGATTGGCTACTAGATCGGGTGTCAGACTGAACAGAACTCTTTTTTTGGCAAGATTGAATCAATCTTGAACTCTTGTAACCTTTCCCAGAAAGTTCTCTAGATAAATTTAACTGTAGAACTTTTTTTTCGGTTTTGTCCCATAAAATGCCTTAAGGTTCTTTGATATTTTTCACGTGCAGGCAGATTCGATACGAAGAGAATAATATGTGAGGGAAACAATTGGGTCTAAGGGTGCCATCAATTTATATGTATTTTCTATCCTTTTACCATCATTTCTTATTCCATTCGATTTTCCCTCTCCTTTCAGCTTCCTGCCTTCCTTCTGGTCTTTTTTTCCCTCTGTTTGCAGAACTGCTTATTAAAATTGCTGTGGTGACCATCCGATCTTTTAAAGCTTTTGTTGGCTGTTTTGGAAACTTCAGCTGCTACTTCATGGACTTGATTCGGTTGGTTGAAAATACTTATCTTTTTCTGTAACCCTTGATGCAGATGGGTACCTACTCGATCGGCTACTAGATCGGGTGTGACTGAACAGAACTCTTTTTTTGGCAAAGATTCAATCAATCTTGAACTCTCCTAAGGAACATGTTATCAGAGATCTCTTTAGGTGCAATATCTTGTTTTCATAACATTCTTTCCTAGTATTTTCAAGCATTGGGGTTTCAATGTTACCATATTTCTAATATATACTGATCCATTGCCCCTTTTGAGTAATCACCCTTTATAGTTGGATATGATGTTTCTTTCTATATTTCCATTTTCTCCTCTACGTCTGTAGAGAACTACTGTACATTTGTAGGCGGCGGCAGTTCAACCTTCTACAACTTCTGTAGAAACGAAATTGCAGGATAATGGGGGGATTTTTTTGCACCTGCTTGTTTATATGAAGTTCATTTTGTCTTTCCTTGAACTCAAATTTACCTGCAATTCTGCATTTATTAATGGATAAGAATATTCACAATTCTGCGCGTGCTTGTCAGTTTTCCATGTATGTATCTTGTTTCTGAAGGTGTACTATGAGACGAGGTTGACAGTCAGAATTATATGTTTCACTTGGTTAGACCATCTATTCCAAATACTTCTACTGTTTATGCTTAGTGCTCGTAGTGAAAGGCAGTTTTGAAGCTAAATAATCATTTCCTGTGGTTTGTTTAGGATAATATTCACACATGATATTTAAGTTGTATTCTTATATTTCTAAATAATTTTAGGTATTCGCAGATAATATTTTGGTGGACAGTGACACCATATGGAGAAGGGGCATGAAATTTTCTCCTCTGTTTTTGATCTGCAATGATAGTAGCATTTGTTCTCCTTTAAGATGATGGTATTCTGTCCTGTTAACCTGTTTACACACTCTTTTAACTATAAAAATTAGATTTTTATCCTTGTTTATTTATTTCCTCTTCTTCAGATTCAATTTTTTTTTAGGTCGAGTTCAGTTTTCAGTCATTATAAGATGTGAAGACTTGTGGACTCAAATTTTTGCATATTGAATCTACGTAGATTAATTTCAATATGCACACAACCTTGACTCTCTGATTGGCAAATTAAGTTTTGTTTAGTGTATAGTGGTGTTACAGGTGGTGGTGATTTGGAACCTACTCCTCTGATCTGTTTTGCTAAGAATGAAGTTTTAGTCCTCTGGTACCATTTTTGTTATTTGATCCCTACAAAAGGCTTCCTTTGGTATTTTATACATTGCTTTGCTCTTTAGGAATTTGCAGTCTTTAAGCGGTTGATGGTGGGGAAAACAATGCCTTTTGCTGTGAGTTGATTGGAATATATAATCTTCACTTACATATTGGTACAGAATCTGGTTTCCTTTGGTGCTTTATCCACAGCTGGAAATCCTTTTGGTCTAGTATGCATTTACGGAATAAAGGTGTAGGATTTTCCTCTCTTTTCCTTCGCTCATTTCTTCTTCATCAGTCTCAGTTGTGTATTGGGGGAGTTCACAGTTTGATCAGTTTACAAAGACCGAGGCCGTGTTAAGGGGAACGTATTCATTATTCACTGCAAGCTACATATGCATTGGTAAATTGGAATCTTTCTTAGTCTTTGCTCTTACATGAAATGGAATCTAGTTTCAAGTCTTTTATATAAAACACCTTCTCCACTCGCTGATAGATTTGACCGGAAGAGGATGACACATGTAACTGATAAGGTGCTAAGTTTATGTGGTGTTGATTTATGAATTTGTTGGTCTTTTTACCTACAGTTTGTCCTCCCTACCCTTGTAGACAAGGCATTGGGGGCGGTTCAGGAATTTACAGTCAGGATGGTGGAGAACAGGAATTTACAGTCAAGTGGTTTTCAGGATGGTGGAGAAAGCCAATACTGTTAATTTTTTGTTGGGTTTGTTAATTTTTTGTTGGGTTTGTTTTTAATGATATATTTTTTGAGTTTCTTGGAATATGATTTTCACTTCGTATTGGTACAGAATCTGGTTTTCTTTGGTGCTTTTTCATCCACAGCTGGAAATCCTTCGGTCAAATAATATTCGATACTTGTGGAAGAAAGGGTGTAAAATTCTTCTCTTTTCTTTGTTCATTTCTGGTTCATTAGTTTCAGTGTGTGCATTAGGGGAGATTATGTGGAGTCTGGTCAGTTTACGAGGTCTGAACTGTGTGAAGGGAACTATTTTGTTGTTTACAGCTTCTACATTTGCATTGGTGATTAGAAATATGTCTTTGATCTTACATGAAATGATGGAAACTCTTTTATAGTATTTAACCCACTGATCTCAATCTTGGGTTTTTTGTAGTGGAGTCAATTCATCATTTTCCAATATAATAGTCAAAAGAAAGATACAGCGGACTCTTTTTAGATCTTCAATCTATGTGGATGGGCTCGATCAGATCTTCAATCTATTTGTTAGTTATCATAATTCATGATTATGGTGAATATATATATATATTAAGATTTACATAATGAATTACATAATTGTCACATTGTACTTCCTGGCTGTGATCCTGTTCACATTATTTTATGCAGGTGACTTTCAACTAACTGTTCATATTTTTGCATGTGGTTGATTCCTTGTTTATAAGCATCAAATTGAGGTTATGTTGATGAATTTCGGACTATATTTGAAAAGGCTATTGCAGATATTTATAGATTGATCAGCTTGGATTTGGTTCTTTATTTGTTGTTGATGGCAAGACAATAACCATTCAGTTACAGAATCTCTCTTTCAACTTTTTTGATTTATTTACATATGAACTTCCTTGTCACAGTTAATTTGAATAGTGTTCCTTCTAGACCGTGTGTCGTTTATCTGGCCTTCATTTTGGCAACTGATTTCATCAGTTCCATTTGAGCAGATGTTCAGATCCTCTGCTCTGTAGTGTTTGCTTTTGGAGCCACATTTCTTCTCCAGTTCATATAATAATATGAATATGGATTAGTTATGAAATTTTTGGGGTTTGCTACATGTGGTGTTGCTTTGCTATCTCACAATTCCAAGTATTACCAAGGTGCTCATATTTTTAAGGTAATGCTGGGACTCCTTTTCAGATAACTGATCAACTTTCTTTTACCTTGTCATCTGATATATTATAGAGTTGAATTTAGTTTAGCTATGAACTGTTGGCAGCCACTCTTGAGGGGTATCCTTGTAGCTGGAGTCCAGCTCTAAGCTGTATCTTTCACAGATGCTGCACACGAAGTGTAGGAGGCTTGAATCTTATTGGGGGCTTTCGGTATTTATTTTTGAGCGGTGCCTGTTGAATTCAAATTTTTCTTCTACCTTGTTTGTACCCTTTATGGAACATTTGTCAATGTGTCTTTCCTTGTGTTGTACCTGAGTACATGGGGGTCATTTGAGGTTGGGTTTAAGAACGCAAAATGACACCAGTCGGTCAACATGTCTTCAGCTTCCTTATCCAAGAGGAAAGCTGCTATCAGCTTTGGAAATATCTAGTGTCAGAAATATTCAAGCACGTGCACTATCAGCCAGCTAATTACAATCAACACCTATGACAAGATATGCTCAGTATGGTTCTGACTTGCAAGTTCGAAGGAGCTCTCTCACACTTTAATCCACAGTTCCCAGCACAGTTAAGTATTGTTTGACAGATTACTTGATTGACAGATGGACCGAAGGTAATAAATACAAGGTGACTAGAGAGGCATATTCAGTACGCAATATTTTTTTCCATCTGGCTATTACTCTAAATTGCCTCATACCCTCTTAAGTCTCTTCACTCACCCTTAGTTGTTACCAACTGTTTTTTTTTTATTCTTAGGATCAAAGTAGATTGAAGGTGTGGAGTATGTAGATACGCAAAATGATCATAAATAATTCTATTTCCCACTTGCATATTTGGTTCCTAGTAAAAACTTCTGCATAATTCCACTACTGGCTTGCCCATAAAATGAGGAATTGGTAAGAGATAAATTAATACTTGGAACTGGAAAGCTCATTTTACCAGTACTTCTCTAATTCACATTTTCCCTTTCAATATTTCATAACATTTGCTTCTATGCACAATTCTCTGCTTGTTGGTCAGTCAAATTTTGAAGGGAACGAAGACAATATTTAAAAAATGGCAAGATGTTCTTGGATTTGCTGCATACTATACACGGCGTTTTAAAGTTGTTTCATTGTGTGTCTGTTTTGGTTTTATGTAGGACTCTTTTAACTCCGCCTGTGTTGCATACGACACAGCCGGTCCCAAGCCCGGGAAAGGAGGAGGGTTTGAGTCAACTGATGGGATCTTAGTGTTTTTTATTATCTCTGCTTTTATGATTTTTCTGCCTATTATTAGGTTGCCATTACTCAAAACTCTTTCTGATTGCGTGCATCTTTTCTCGTGTTGCTGGTAGTGGTCGTGTCAATCATCAACTTTGGGAATATTAATCACATTGAAAGTGTTGCAGGCTTTTACTCGTGTAGTTTGGGTATAGAAAGGAGTCTACAAACTGCTGTCTTCGGAGAATTGTGTGATTTAGGGCTAGCATAATAATATTGTTTTCCATTCCCTTGACACACTACTTGTGGATTTCACCTTATTTTTGGCAGTTGGTTCTATTACGGAACATCTCACGATGAGCTGTGTTGGCTGGCCATACAACCTCTGCAGTGGAATGCAAAATGAACTCCTCTCCATTTGGCAGGTTTGGCAGGTTGCACGAACCATTTTGGTGTGCTGTCTATAGAGTAATTTTTACTTGCCCTATTATTTATCCAGTAATCTGTTTCTTGCTTTGCAATAAGTGACTTATTATTTAACTAGCTGCTCACTGGTAAGGGGAATGAGAACTTCTAACGAACCATGTTCTTGAAGTGTTCTTGGTAGTTCTGCATATTACTTTTTGTGTCAACCATGTTCTTAATATCCATGAAAGTCAATTAAACTGTAAGATGCGACATTGTGAATATATTAATTTCAAACGACGTTATATATAAAATGGTGAAGTGTTCTTGGTAGTTCTGCATATTTGTTTTATATAATATAGACTCGTGATTCCGTCTGTGTTAATCCATTTATAAGATAAAATCGTAAAATAATAAATAGGAAAATGGTATATAGCTCGAGTTAACTGTCTTAGAGAACTCGTGACACTCTCATTGATGCACTTTTTGATCGGTTAAAAGTATTAATGTAAATTATTTGATATTACCTATTGGTATTTAATTACATTAAATTTACTTAAAAAGAAAAAATCCCCACGATCTGTTGAGTTCAGTTCTATGTTATGTTTTCTTTAAATTTTCTTGAACTTGCTTTTTGACTTTCATTGAACTTGCTTTTTGACTTTCATAGAATTCATTACATTTGGCTTGTACAGTCCAAATGTTACTAGAATCAACAATTATGATTAACATGGCAAAAGATCATATAAATATTTTTAGGACTACTGCTTTCCTAAATTTACTAGAAATGCGGAAAGTTGTGATGGTCGAGAAAAGCTACCATTCTAATTTTTTTTTTTGCAAGTTCCATAAGAAATGAGTGTGTATTTGTTTAAGCTACCATTGATTTCTTGGATGCTCTGAAAGGTTTACTTGGAGCTGTGGACTCAGCAGCTACCGCATTGGAGCTTCTTCAGGTAAACAATCCCACAGAATAATTTAAGGAGAATGGCGTTTTGGTGTGGAATCGGAATTTGGTGAAATAAATTTGTTCTTCCTTTTGAACTCGATAAATGTGTAAGGTAGATCAAATGTATAAATTGAGAGTATAGTTGAGAGGATGAAGAGCATTCTTCTTTCATGTATGAGATTATTGTTCCTCCAATGATCAAGAATTTCGATATTGCTTGATTCTAATGTTAAAACACGTGGAAACATAAGGTTCATATCACATTTTCAAGGAATCAAGAATTTCGATATTGCTTGATTCTAATGTAAATTTGTTCTTCCTTTTGAACTCGATAAATGTGTAAGGTAGATCAAATGTATAAATTGAGAGTATAGTTGAGAGGATGAAGAGCATTCTTCTTTCATGTATGAGATTATTGTTCCTCCAATGATCAAGAATTTCGATATTGCTTGATTCTAATGTTAAAACACGTGGAAACATAAGGTTCATATCACATTTTCAAGGAATCAAGAATTTCGATATTGCTTGATTCTAATGTAAATTTGTTCTTCCTTTTGAACTCGATAAATGTGTAAGGTAGATCAAATGTATAAATTGAGAGTATAGTTGAGAGGATGAAGAGCATTCTTCTTTCATGTATGAGATTATTGTTCCTCCAATGATCAAGAATTTCGATATTGCTTGATTCTAATGTTAAAACACGTGGAAACATAAGGTTCATATCACATTTTCAAGGAATCAAGAATTTCGATATTGCTTGATTCTAATGTTAAAACATGTGGAAACATAAGGTTCATATCACATTTTCAAGGAATCAACATGCTCAAGTTTTTGAATGTTCTTTTTTTTTCCTTCTCTCTTTTCTGTGAAAATTCATCTAACACTTATTATTTCGATTATTTGTTAGCGAAAAACATATTTCTTCTTATATGCACATTTTTAGGCTCTTACATCGTAGTTAGGTAATTATTTGTTAAGAGAAAAACATGTTCTTTTTTTCCCTTTCTTTTTTTTCTGTGAAAATTCATCTAACACTTATTATTTCGATTATTTGTTAGAGAAAAAGTCATCTCTAATCTTGCACTAAAATTTAAGGTAAGTTTTGCATCAAATCTTGTACAAAAATTAAAATTATCGTTAACTCATTACATCAAAAGTTGCACCAAATGAGTAGTATTGAATAATTTCCTTAATTTGTTTTTTTTTTCACTCTAACAATTTATTTATTTTACAACCTAAATAAATAATTACATTAGATTAATGAAAATATTGAATTCATTAATAAATTTAAAAGATGTAGTACAATTAATAGAAATATCACAATTAAGAAAATGTTAAATCATGTTTTTAAAAAGTATTGCAACATGTTTCGAATCTCGATATCATGATATTCCGAAGTCGAACTAATGTTGTAATTTAATTCTCGAAATTCATATATTTATCATAAAAATGATCAATTAATACATTTTGAAGTACATAGAATTCTTGAGAGTGATCTTGTTTATTACATTTTAAAAATTCTTGATAATCTTATTTTAATTTATTTCTTAATTAATTATTGAATTACATAATTAAAATTTATTACAAATGCACATAATATTGCTGTATAACAAAAATAGACACAAATACCCTTAACAAGATTTTGAGCAAAGTTTAACCATTTATTTGGTGGAACACTATTTCATTTGCACAATTTTTCACCAAAATGATGCAATGAGTTGGAGATGAATTGCGCCAAAAATTTGGTGCAGTGAATTTTTGTGCAACCAGGATGGGTTGGAGTTGCCCTTAGTTTTCCCATTATCGAACGCGCACACTCAGATTTCTGAATTTTGTAGCTCCTTCGCAGTTCAATCAGAATTTGATATTTGGACAACTGGGTTTTCACAGTTTAATTTCAATATAAATTTCTTTCGCGTTAATTGCTTAAAGATAAAGACTTCTGGATGCACTTCCATACTTTAAAGTAATGTTAACTAAATTGATTATTGGAGAGTCAAATGGAAAGTAAAAGGTGCAATTAAAAGTTCTACTTTACATATAAAAACTTGAGCTCTTGTTGTATGAAATGTAATCTTCGACCCGTGAATCTCAATTCCCAAGCTATGATATGTGCATAATTGGTAACGAGATTTGAACTTGAGCTCTTTTTCTACGGTCTACTCTAATGCTATGTTGAACCGTTTAAACCATTAGAATGATGATCCATCAATAGTTCCACACGATTCAAAGATTCATGATGAACAAATTAACAGATCAGAGAGCTTATTATTCTATCATACAGCAGAAAATATCAAATAATACCAGTAAAGTTCTCAAGCTGGTGCATCTTCAGATGAAGACACCACTTTGAACACACATAAAGGATCTCCAACTTTGATAGCTTTCCACTTTATTTGAGTCCGGGAAATTTTGTCCTAACTTATACAATATTTCATTTGGAATATTGCGAGCATCAATCGACGGTAACTAATACAACTCGATGGATTCTAAGTATGTCCAAACAATTAGTTGTGCAGTGATACAAGATACTTTTGTTGATATCTGTTATGCTCCTAAAGATAATGTAAGAAACATCCAATTATTGAATATGTAACGACATAACCAAAGGGCAAAAGTAACAGAAAAAAACAGGAAAATACACTTTTATTAGAGGCATGACAGTTAAAATTCCAAAAAGATATTGTACATTGTACATCTAAAGAACAAATTACAACTATAGGACAAAATTTTAGTACAGTTGTTGCAGATTCTTCTTGATTTCTATGCACGAGCTGCTGCTTCCCTTCAGGGTATTGCGGTGGCTTTGCAGATGGGACAGACATTTTTCTGACACAACCACCTCGTAATGCAATCGACATGATATTCATGTCCACATCGAAGGCGTCCAATGCTCTCATTGTCTCCGTATTCGCATTGGCACACCACACAAATTTCAGGCCCTTCGTTTGTGGCTTTTGCCTCTTCCGAAGTAGCGAGCACTCTTGTTTTCAAATGTCGTCGAATCGTTTCTTGGGAGAAATTGGTCTGGACCCGACGATCTTGAGAGGTGTTGGTAGACAAATTTGACAAATCAGACGCATCCCATACTTCGACACCATCATATGAACCACGCCATGTTCGATTAAAGTGCCTATAGTTTTCTTGAACATGCTCCCTGGATCGTCGAGGAACATGCCCATAAGATGAAGGAAACTGGAAATTGCTGCCTTGTCCATTTAAGTAAGAAGCAACCCGGTAGTTTGGTCGCCATACTGTGGTATCTGCAGAGTGAGTGAAAGCAAGGACAAAATAGAATCGTGGGATTGGCTGATACGCGTAAGCCATAGCAAGAAATTCTTGAATTATGGAAACTGATTGTAATGAAAATATGAAATTGTTGAGAAGAAGAGAAGAGAGGGTACTGCTTTATATAGAAGCGGAAATAATTTGTGAATCAACCTCGGGAAGGAAAGGAAAGGAAAGGAAATAAATCTTGAATGAATCTTGGGATGGAAAGTGCTGACTTTATTATAACCGTTGATGGAAGAAAAATCAGATTTCTAACGTTAATTTTTATCTTCAAATTGAAACTTACCATAAATTTACTTTCAATCTGGTCTGTCCATTGTATGAGAACTTAAGTAGTTAATTATTTGTCATAAAAAGTGGATTATTGTATGAGAACTTACGTAGTTAATTACACGCCTGAATTTATTTATGTAAACTATTGTAATAGATAACTTATTTCAATTTCTTTATAACATTTATATTTTAAATATGTTTCCATCATTTTGATTGCACCAAAAAGGTCATAAGCAAATATTTAAAAGGTGTAACAATGCGATAAGTTAAAGCTTCAAGACTTGCGTGCCTATGTACGAATCCTCCATGTAATAAATCGTCTCTATTTTTATTATGTAATTATTTTAAGACCATTAATAATTATTTAGTTAGTTTAGTTAGCCTTCAAATATTTTAATTTCAACAAATTAATAAAAGGCACATATTAGAGGATTTTTTCCCATGTCTTATGCTTACGTGGACGTCTTTTCCCGTCTTTTAAATATTGACATAAGTATAAATCACTTCATTGATTGAATTGTGTCATCGTCATTGCATTGTATTGGGGGAAAAAAACTAATAAAATTGAGCAATAGTGGCCAAGGCCTTGTATAAATAACAAATAGTCAAACCGCTTCGGTGTTAAAATAATTAAATTCGTAAGGTTGAAAGACATACAAAGGTTATGTAATGTAGATAGATATAATTCTAGCAGATCAAGAATTTGCTTAATGAACTGTTGTAGATAAAAATAACAAAGACTTTAAGATCCATTAATAAAAATGCTCAAATCACTCGATTGTTTGGCACTAAGCTATTGTAGATTTCTCCAAAGAATACTAAGTGTTATTGTGATAAGCCAACTTGTAATTACTCAACAATCAATATCTCTAACTTTGTCATAGTTTACAATAAAATTAAATATTTCGACGAAATCTACAAACTTCACCCAATATTTTGTGTTCATAGGGTGAATATAAGCTAGAGATTGAGAATCGTAAACCAATATTTGACAGCTTTGATTGGAAGATATTATTAACTCATGTCGTTACTTATTGTCTTTTAACATAAAGAATAAAGTGTTAAGATATCATATTTGGCTACATTAGATAAAGGCTAAATAATTCCATAATTAAAGGCTAGGTGACCATTACCACAACTTGTGGTATCATATTTCTACCCCGTGGAGCTTCGCAACATGTATGTAAGTATTGTTGAATTTACAAATGGGAGTCAATAATTCTCAGTCATTATGCTACCAATGGCAATATATTTTGTCCATATTGTGAAATTAATGTAGAGTTTCATATTATATTACAGTAATTGAGGTTTTTTGGCTATGGATTTTGAAAAATGTCACCAAGAACAAGAACACTAATAAGAGCATGTTTCTGTTCAAGAACGAAGAGAACTATAGCAAGGGTGGTTTCGAGCTAGGTCGGCAGCACTACCAATTGCATCTACAACTAGTGCTTTTCTTTGTCATTTTTACGAACACCCTGTCTACACCTCTAAATCCAAGAGGGAAGAGTGAATTCAGTCCATGACTCTTAAGGAGATTAACTCTTGTTCCTTGCAATTTTGATGTGCTGATGTCGAAATTGAAGAGCAAATATGATGAATGTAAGCCTTTTAGATTGATCTTGCAGTTTAGGATGAATTTCGTGTGGT